>CM030843.1:6183804-6341304 GCA_018105865.1 Metaphire vulgaris
GAGAGGTGATGACCTTTGGGGCTGTCCATTAATTATGTCAACAATTTTTGGGCAATTTTTGACCTCCTCCCCTTGTCAACAACTGTCAACTTTCAGTTACCCCTCATAATTACGTCAAAAACTTTTGATCTCCCCCCAAGATCAATGACAGGTCCCAATAACAAGGTTATTATTTTTTGCGGTGATGACCATTTTTCCCTTTTTTGCTCATTGAGTGTCAAAATGTGATGGTTATGATCTCTTTTGCCATGCTTTTTTTCCATTGTAATAAGTATTATATATATACATATATATATATATATTCATGAAATTTCCTATTTTTTGATTATTTGTAAAAAGTGAAATTGTTGACGTCAACTTCTCTTGACCCCCTCCCCTGTCAACAACTGTCAAACTGTTTCAAACCCTCTCCACCCTCCTAAATTTTTGACGTAATTAATGGACAGCCCCTCTGTGATATTTCGTTCGCTTCGGTCGGGGCAGGGGAGAGGTTGTGATTTCGCCGTTAATTAAGACTACGCTGAGCCATGTACGCCTAAGCCACTAAGACAAGGCTTTTGCCCTGTGCCTGGTTAGATTTTGGCGTTTTTTTCTTTTCCTAGAAGGAAATGCGTCCAGTTGCTGCATATGGCACGTAGAGGCACTGCAATGGTGTCTTGTCTGTAGAGTGGCTGTGTGCGGGCACAGGGAAGTCGAGGGTACTTGTGCATTCTGCCTCTGATTTCACCGTCTACCAGGATCCGACCAACTTGCTTCATAACTGTCATGTCTATTATACTGTACCTGTGTACCAATATATACAGTGTTGTAAAGTATTTAAATACTTTCAGTATTTAAATACTATTTAAATACTTTGTCCAGTATTTAAGAAAGTATTGAAATACCCATCTAGAATTAAGTATTTAAATAGTATTTAAATACCATACAGTATTTGGATGTATTTAAGAAATTTAAATACTTTTGATTTATTGCAATTTTCACGTGCACGACTTTCTATTATTTCGTCAGTCGTTTTTACATTTTCTTTACTGATGGTTTCAGACAGTTGAACATTAAGTAGGCCTACATTGACATTGTTAGAAATAATTTTAACTAACATTTCTTTACACAAAAATACGGTTGTCGCGAATCATGTGTCAAATACATTATCAAGTATTTATAAAAGTATTTAAAACTTATTTGCCAGTATTTAAATACTTACCCCGGTATTTGGGTATTTAAATACTATTTAAATACTACCTGAGAACCAAGTATTTATGAAAGTATTTAAATACTTTCAGTGAAGTATTTATTACAACACTGAATATATATATATATATATATATATATATATATATATATATATATTGACTTCAACATTAATTTTATCTATGACTCGTCAGCGTTTTAACGCAACGTCATTCCGAGAAACTGTTCCTGCCATCGACTTGAGCAAGACGAGAGATGAAGTTCAGATGAACACATTTTCACCCGTCTCCTGATAAATTATTATTCCCATAAAGACTCGCAGGATCTAAGTACCGATGCATAAAAAATCTACAACGGTGTAGGCCTACCAACGTTGATATCGACGGTAATTATTTACCGTTGAAGAGTTCACAACCTTTCTCTTTTTGCATAAGACGCAATCTATTGCACAACTCAAGCAAGTTCTTTAGTTCAGTTGTGTGTTACCCCTAAATAGTGGCGTAGCGTCCCAATGGCTACTATGGCTTTAGCCATGAGCGGCACACATGACAGGGGCGGCAAATTTTGGAAGCAACATTTCTTTGCTTGCCGGAGGAGGTTTTAACGAAGGCGGCAAAGTTTAGAAGAGGCAGCAATTAAGTGGCGACAACATTGTGCTTGTCGGGGGAGTTTTGGCGAAAACGGCAAAGTTTTGAAGGGGGCAAATAAGTGGCGACAACCTTTTTTGCTTGTCGGGGGGAATTTTTGGGGAAGGCGGCAAAACATAGAAGGGGCGGCAAACATGGTGGCGACGACCTTTTTTGCTTGTCAGGTGTAGGCTAATAAGAGGGAAATTGGGGCGGCCTTTTTGCCAGGAGCCATACTAGGCGGCACGATCGTGCCGCCTATGGCTCGAGTGCACGCTACGCCACTGATTCGCGTTTTGAACGTAGGCCTATTTTGCGTTTGGACAAACAGCTATTTTTGCGAATTTCATTGTACGTATTCGCCAGTTAACATGGCTTCAGATAGCTGGACTGTTCATTAACTGGCCTATATAGAAATTTATCGTTCAAAGTATATTGGTTTCGATTGGTTAGCTAACCTGAATTATTATAGGCTGAATAGGCCTATTCAGTGGCGTAGCCGGGATTTCCGAAAGGGGAGTTTTGGTTTTTGGTTTAGACCATGACCAACTTTGCAAAAATTCTGGTAAGCAAAAAACGTTATCCTCTTTTTTAGGTGACAAGCAAAAAAACGTTATCGCCTGTAGTTTTTAGGTGACAAGCAAAAAGGTCCTCGCCTCTTACTTAAGCCTTTACAGTTTATTGCCAAGGGGTTTTGACCCCCAAAGTCGCCTCAAAAATTAAAAATGCATAGAAACTCATTAAAAATATTTAGTTTCGGCAGCCAAGAGAGTTCTAACCCCAAACCCCCCTTGACTACGCCACTGGCCTATTGCCTTATAATTTTGCCGTTAAAACAAATAAATTAATTAGGCTAATCGTGGTAACAAAGGAATTAATGAATCGTGTTTAGAAAAAAGGCAAATTCATATAAGAAAACAAGACTTTCGTTATACGATTTGAGACTTCATATCACAATTTTGCAATTGACATGCACTGTGCAATCCCATCCGATAAAGCATAGGCTTCTAGCTACTTTGGAGAATACTGCGTGATCTCATCCGATGATGAGTCCACTTTTAGCACCTTCGGAATTGGTTTAATTTTTCGATGACTTTGTTCCACGTAGTCGTCGAAAGGCTCTTGTTTTGAAACGTCCGTGATAATGTAATCCTTTGACATACCATGTGTAATCTCTTCCGATCAGTGTCGTATAGGCTAAACCATGGCGCAACTGGCACACTTACGCCAGGCCAATTAAGTGGTTCAATCTTTATTATTATTTAAATAAATATATAAGTTATGTTAAATCACGAACAATGAATTTTAATAAAAACACTACAAAATGTATTTCATTTTTAATGAATATATTTAAGGCAGTTTTCTATATTTTAAAATTAATTTTTATAATTTTTCGGCAGAGGTTTGAAACTCCGAACTTTGAGGGTTGAGGGCCCTTTAAAGTTCCATTGCATTGTTTGCGCCAGGCCTCCAAAAAGTTAATCTGGCACTGCTTCCGATTGGATATCGGCCTCTAGCATCTTCGTACTATCCTGTGCAATCTCTCCCGATAAGACATATTCTTTTTCCCATTTCGGAGTATGCTTAGCTTTTCGATATCTTTGTCTCCGGTTCTTTTCGGAAGCCTGTTGTCGTTTTGAAGCCTCCTGTGCAATATCTCCCATTGAAGTAGTTGGAATAATATCCTCCACTGAAGCATCCTGTGTAATCTCTTCTGATGCGATATCAGCCTCTAGCATCTTCGTACTATCCTGTACAATCTCTTCCGATAAGACATATTCTTTTTCCCATTTCGGAGTATGCTTAGCTTTTCGATATCTTTGTCTCCGGTTCTTTTCGAAAGCCTGTTGTTGTTTTGAAGCCTCCTGTGCAATATCTCCCATTGAAGAAGTTGGAATAATATCCTCCACTGAAGCATCCTGTGTAATCTCTTCTGATGCGATATCAGCCTCTGGCATCTTCGTACTATCCTGTGCAATCTCCTCCGAAAAAACATATTCTTTTTCCCATTTCGGAGTAAGCTTAGCTTTTCGATATCTTTGTCTCCGGTTCTTTTCGGAAGCCTGTTGCTGTTTTGAAGCCTTCCGTGTAATACCTCCCATTGAAGAAGTTGGAATAATGTCCTCCACTGAAACATCCTGTACAATCTCTTCTGATGCGATATCAGCCTCTAGCATCTTCGTACTATCCTGTGCAATCTCTCCCGATAAGACATATTCTTTTTCCCATTTCGGAGTATGCTTAACTTTTCGATATCTTTGTCTCCGGTTCTTTTCGGAAGACTGTTGTTGTTTTGAAGCCTCCTGTGCAATATCTCCCATTGAAGAAGTTGGAATAATATCTTCCACTGAAACATCCTGTGTAATCTCTTCTGATGCGATATCAGCCTCTGGCATTTTCGTACTATCCTGTGCAATCTCTTCCGAAAAAGATATTCTTTTTCCCATTTCGGAGTAAGCTTAACTTTTCGATATCTTTTTGTCTCCGGTTCTTTTGGAAGCCTGTTGTTGAAACATCCTGTACAATCTCTTTTGATCAGCCTCCTCTTGTAATACCTCCCATAAAAATATTCTTTTTTCCCAGTTGGAATAATGTCCTCCACTGAAACATCCTGTGTAATCTCTTCTGATGCGATATCAGTAATCTCTTCTGATGCGATTTCTCATGTACTATATCCTGTACAATCTCTTCCGATAAGACATATTCTTTTTCCCATTTCTGTTTAACTTTTCGATATCTTTGTCTCGGTTCCGGAAGCCTGTTGTTGTTTTAAGCAATATCTCCCATTGAAGAAGTTGGAATAATATCCTCCACTGAAGTATCCTGTGTAATCTCTTCTGATGCGATATCAGCCTCTGGCACCTTCGTACTATCCTGTGCAATCTCTTCCGATAAGATATATTCTTTTTCCCATTTCGGAGTAAGCTTAACTTTTCGATATCTTTGTCTCCGGTTCTTTTTGGAAGCCTGTTGTTGTTTTGAAGCCTCCTGTGTAATACCTCCCATTGAAGAAGTTGGAATAATGTCCTCCACTGAAACATCCTGTGTAATCTCTTCTGATGCGATATCAGCCTCTGGCACCTTCGTACTATCCTGTGCAATCTCTTCCGATAAGATATATTCTTTTTCCCATTTCGGAGTAAGCTTAACTTTTCGATATCTTTGTCTCCGGTTCTTTTTGGAAGCCTGTTGTTGTTTTGAAGCCTCCTGTGTAATACCTCCCATTGAAGAAGTTGGAATAATGTCCTCCACTGAAACATCCTGTGTAATCTCTTCTGATGCGATATCAGCCTCTAGCATCTTCGTACTATCCTGTGCAATCTCTTCCGATAAGACATATTCTTTATCCCATTTCGGAGTAAGCTTAACTTTTCGATATCTTTGTCTCCGGTTCTTTTCGGAAGACTGTTGTTGTTTTGAAGCCTCCTGTGCAATATCTCCCATTGAAGAAGTTGGAATAATATCTTCCACTGAAACATCCTGTGTAATCAATTCTGATGCGATATCAGCCTCTGGCATTTTCGTACTATCCTGTGCAATCTCTTCCGAAAAAACATATTCTTTTTCCCATTTCGGAGTAAGCTTAGCTTTTCGATATCTTTGTCTCCGGTTCTTTTCGGAAGACTGTTGTTGTTTTGAAGCCTCCTGTGTAATACCTATCATTGAAGAAGTTGGAATAATATCCTCCACTGAAACATCCTGTACAATCTCTTCTGATGCGATATCAGCCTCTAGCATCTTCGTACTATCCTGTGCAATCTCTCCCGATAAAACATATTCTTTTTCCCATTTCGGAGTAAGCTTAACTTTTCGATATCTTTGTCTCCGGTTCTTTTCGGAAGACTGTTGTTGTTTTGAAGCCTCCTGTGTAATATCTCCCATTGAAGAAGTTGGAATAATATCCTCCACTGAAACATCCTGTGTAATCTCTTCTGATGCGATCAGATTCTAGCATCTTTACTATCCTGTACAACCGATAAGACATATTCTTTTTCCCATTTCGGAGTTGCTTAACTTTTCGATATCTTTGTCTCCGGTTGTTTTCGGAAGACTGTTGTTTTTTGAAGCCTCCTGTGTAATATCTCCCATTGAAGAAGTTGGAATAATATCCTCCATTGACACATCCTGTGCAATCTCTTCCGATGACTGATATCAATTTTGGCACCGTACTATCTTGTGCAATCTCCTCCCGATAAGACATATTCTTTTTCCCATTGGTTTCGATATCTTTGTCTCCCAGGAGACTGTTGTCGACCGGCCGTAATATCTCCCATTGATACCTTGGGTTAATATCCTCCACTGAAACATCCTGTGTAATCTCTTCCGATGATGGATTCAATTTTGGAACCGTTGGAATTGTTTTAGTTCCTTTTGGTTTCGGTCCTTCATGCCTTTGTTCCCAGGAGCTGTAGTCGACCGGCCCTTGCACTGATACCTGCGGGTTAATATCCTCCATTGACACATCCTGTGCAATCTCCTCCGATGATTGATCTAATTTTGTCACCGTCGGAATTGGTTTAGCTTCTCCATGCCCTTGTTCTCCAAATCTGTTGTCGACCTGCCCTTGCATTGATTCCTGCGGGTTACTATCCTCCATTGACATATCCTGTGTAATCTCCTCCGATGATTTATCTAATTTTGTCACCGACGGAATTGGTTTAGCTTCTCCATGCCCTTGTTCCAAGTATCTGTTGTCGACCCGCTCTTGCACTGATTCCTGCTGGATAATATCCTCCATTGACATATCCTGTGTAATCTCCTCCGATGATTTATCTAATTTTGTCACCGTCGGAATTGGTTTAGTTCTTTCCATGCCTTTGTTCCCAAATCTGTTGTCGACCTGCCCTTGCATTGATTCCTGCGGGTTACTATCCTCCATTGACATATCCTGTGTAATCTCCTCCGATGACTTGTCAAATTTTGGCACCGTCGGAGTTGGTTTAGTTCCTCCATACCTTTGGTCCCAGTATCTGTTGTCGATTGTCCTTTGCATTGATGCCTTCGGGATAATATCCTCCATTGACATATCCTGTGTAATCTCCTCCGATGATTTGTCAAATTTTGGCACCGTCGAAATTGGTTTAGTTACTCCATGCCTTTGGTCCCAGTTTCTGTTGTCGACCGGCTCTTGCACTGATGCTTCTGGGATAATATCCTCCATTGGCACATCCTGTGTAATCTCCTCCGATGATTTGTCAATTTTTGGCACCGTCGGAATTGGTTTACGTGCTTTATGTCTTTGCTCCCTGTAGCTATAGTCGACCGGCTCTCGCATTGAAGCCTCTGGGATAATATCCTCCATTGACATATCCTGTGTAATCTCCTCCGATGATTTGTCAAATTTTGACACCGTCGGAATTGGTTTACGTGCTTTATTTCCTTCTTCCCTGTAGCTATAGTCGACCGGCCCTCGCATTGATGCCTCCGGGGTAATAACCTCCATTGACATATCCTGTGTAATCTCCTCCGATGATTTGTCAAATTTTGGCACCGTCGAAATTGGCTTAGTTACTCCATGACTTTGGGCCCAGTTTCTGTTTTCGACCGGCTCTTGCACTGATGCTTCTGGGATAATATCCTCCATTGGCATATCCTGTGTAATCTCCTCCGATGATTTGTCAATTTTTGGCACCGTCGGAATTGGTTTACGTGCTTTATTTCCTTGTTCTCTGGAGCTATAGTCGACCGGCCGTCGCATTGGTGCCTCCGGGATAACATCCTCCAATGACATATCCTGTGTAACCTCCTCCGATGATTTGTCAAACTTTGGCACCGCCGTAGTTGGTTTAGTTCCTTCATGCATTTGGTGGTCCCAGTATCTGTTCTCGACCGGCTCTTGCACTGATGCCTCTGGGATAATATCCTCCATTGACATATCCTGTGTAATCTCCTCCGATAATTTATCGAATTTTGGCACCGTCGGAATTGGTTTACGTGCTTTATGTCTTTGCTCCTTGTAGCTATAGTCGACCGGCTCTCGCATTGAAGCCTCTGGGATAATATCCTCCATTGACATATCCTGTGTAATCTCCTCCGATGATTTGTCAAACTTTGGCACCGCCGGACTTGGTTTAGTTCCTCCATGCCTTTGGTGGTCCCAGTATCTGTTGTCGACCGGCTCTTGCACTGATGCCTCTGGGATAATATCCTCCATTGACATATCCTGTGTAATCTCTTCTGATGATTTATCGAATTTTACCACCGTCGGAATTGGTTTACGTGCTTTATTTCCTTCTTCCCTGTAGCTATAGTCGACCGGCCCTCGCATTGATGCCTCCGGGGTAATAGCCTCCATTGACATATCCTGTGTAATCTCCTCCGATGATTTGTCAAATTTTGGCAAAGTCGAAATTGGTTTAGTTACTCCATGCCTTTGGTCCCAGTTTCTGTTGTCGACCGGCTCTTGCACTGATGCTTCTGGGATAATATCCTCCATTGGCACATCCTGTGTAATCTCCTCCGATGATTTGTCAATTTTTGGCACCGTCGGAATTGGTTTACGTGCTTTATTTCCTTGTTCCCTGGAGCTATAGTCGACCGGCCCTCGCATTGGTGCCTCCGGGATAATATCCTCCAATGACATATCCTGTGTAACCTCCTCAGATGATTTGTCAAATTTTGGCACCGTCGAAATTGGTTTAGTTACTCCATGCCTTTGGTGGTCCCAGTATCTGTTGTCGACCGGCTCTTGCACTGATGCCTCTGGGATAATATCCTCCATTGACTTATCCTGTGTAATCTCCTCCGATGATTTATCGAATTTTGGCACCGTCGGAATTGGTTTACGTGCTTTATGTCTTTGCTCCCTGTAGCTATAGTCGACCGGCTCTCGCATTGAAGCCTCTGAGATAATATCCTCCATTGACATATCCTGTGTAATCTCCTCCGATGATTTGTCAAATTTTGACACCGTCGGAATTGGTTTACGTGCTTTATTTCCTTGTTCCCTGGAGCTATAGTCGACCGGCCCTCGCATTGGTGCATCCGGGATAACATCCTCCAATGACATATCCTGTGTAATCTCCTCCGATGATTTGTCAAACTTTGGCACCGCCGGAGTTGGTTTAGTTCCTCCATGCCTTTGGTGGTCCCAGTATCTGTTGTCGACCGGCTCTTGCACTGATGCCTCTGGGATAATATCCTCCATTGACATATCCTGTGTAATCTCTTCTGATGATTTATCGAATTTTACCACCGTCGGAATTGGTTTACGTGCTTTATTTCCTTGTTCTCTGGAGCTATAGTCGACCGGCCCTCGCATTGATGCCTCCGGGATAATATCCTCCAATGACATATCCTGTGTAATCTCCTCCGATGATTTGTCAAACTCTGGCACCGTCAGAGTTGGTTTAGTTATTCCATGCCTTTGGTGGTCCCAGTATCTGTTGTCGACCGGTTCTTGCACTGATGCCTCCGGGATAATATCCTCCATTGACATATCCTGTGTAATCTCCTCCGATGATTTATCGAATTTTGGCACCGTCGGCATTGGTTTACGTGCTTTATTTCCTTGTTCCCTGTAGCTATAGTCGACCGGCCCTCGCATTGATGCCTCCGGGATAATAACCTCCATTGACATATCCTGTGTAAACGCCTCCGATGATTTGTCAAATTTTGGCACCGTCGAAATTGGTTTAGTTACTCCATGCCTTTGGTCCCAGTTCCTATAGTCGACCGGCTCTTGCACTGATGCTTCTGGGATAATATCCTCCATTGACATATCCTGTGTAATCTCCTCCGATAATTTATCGAATTTTGGCACCGTCGGAATTGGTTTAGTTGCTCCATACCTCTGGTCCCAGTATCTGTTGTCGACCGGCTCTTGCATTGATGCCTCCGGGATAATATCCTCCAATGACATATCTTGAGTAATCACCTCCGATGATTTATCGAATTTTGGCACTTTCGGAATTGGTTTAGTTCCTCCATGCCTTTGGTCCCAGTATCTGTAGTCGACTGGCCCTTGCATTGATGCCTCCGGGATAATATCCTCTATTGGCATATCTTGTGTACTCTCTTCAGAGTATTTGTCAAATGTTGGCACCGTCGAAATTGGTTTAGTTGCTCCATGCCTCTGGTCCCTGTATCTGTAGTCGACCGGCTCTTGCATTGATGCCTCCGGGATAATATCCTCCAATGACATATCTTGAGTAATCACCTCCGATGATTTATCGAATTTTGGCACTTTCGGAATTGGTTTAGTTCCTCCATTCCTTTGGTCCCAGTATCTGTAGTCGACTGGCCCTTGTATTGATGCCTCTGGGCTGATGTCCTCCATTGACATATCCTGCGTAATCTCTTCCGATGATTTGTCCAATTTTGGGACCTTCGCAATAGGTTTAGTTCCTCCATGCCTTTGTTTCCAGTAGTCGTAGTCGCCCGTCCGTTGCCTTGATGCCGCTGTGATACTATCCTCCATTGTCATATCTTGTGTACTCTCTTCCGAGAATTTGTCAAATTTTGGCACCTTCGGAATTGGTTTAGTTGCTCCATGCCTCTGGTCCCTGTATCTGTAGTCGACCGGCTCTTGCATTGATGCCTCCGGGATAATATCCTCCAATGATATATATTGAGTAATCACCTCCGATGATTTATCGAATTTTGGCACTTTCGGAATTGGTTTAGTTCCTCCATTCCTTTGGTCCCAGTATCTGTAGTCGACTGGCCCTTGTATTGATGCCTCTGGGCTGATGTCCTCCATTGACATATCCTGCGTAATCTCTTCCGATGATTTGTCCAATTTTGGGACCTTCGCAATAGGTTTAGTTCCTCCATGCCTTTGTTTCCAGTAGTCGTAGTCGCCCGTCCGTTGCCTTGATGCCGCTGTGATACTATCCTCCATTGTCATATCTTGTGTACTCTCTTCCGAGAATTTGTCAAATTTTGGCACCTTCGGAATTGGTTTAGTTGCTCCATGCCTCTGGTCCCTGTATCTGTAGTCGACCGGCTCTTGCATTGATGCCTCCGGGATAATATCCTCCAATGACATATCTTGAGTAATCACCTCCGATGATTTATCGAATTTTGGCACTTTCGGAATTGGTTTAGTTCCTCCATTCCTTTGGTCCCAGTATCTGTAGTCGACTGGCCCTTGTATTGATGCCTCTGGGCTGATGTCCTCCATTGACATATCCTGCGTAATCTCTTCCGATGATTTGTCCAATTTTGGGACCTTCGCAATAGGTTTAATTCCTCCATGCCTTTGTTTCCAGTAGTCGTAGTCGCCCGTCCGTTGCCTTGATGCCGCTGTGATACTATCCTTCATTGTCATATCTTGTGTACTCTCTTCCGAGAATTTGTCTTGTCTTGTCATCTTCTGATTTGGTCTAGTTCTCCAATGTCTTTGTTCCCAATGTTTGTTGTCGACCAGCCATTGCATTGATGTCTCCAATATACTATCTTCCATTGACATATCCTGTATAGTATGATGATTTGATTCCGATGATTTGTCCAATTTTGGCATCTTCGGATTTGGTTTAGTTCTTTCATATCTTTGTTCCCAGTTGTTGTAGAGCGGTTTGTGCATTGATGTCTCCGTGTTCGTATACTCCTGTGGCATATTGTGTGTAGTCCCTTCCGATGTGATATCAGATTTTAGCATCGTCGTGATAAAGTGTGCAGTCTCTCTCGACGAGAAATCGACTTTTTTCCTGTTCGGCTTAAACTTAGATTTTCGATATCTTTCAGCCAGATTTACGTGTGAAGGCTTTTTTATTGAATTCAGTTGTCTAATAGTATCCATTAAAATATGTGAAATAGCATCCAGCGCTTGCATATCCGTTGATGTACGCGCTTTTTTCTTCCTCCAAATACATTTATATATTCCATATCTTTGTTCCTTGTAGTCGTCGGACAGCTTTTGTTTCGATGCCTTTAGTCTTACATTCCCATTTGACAATTGCGATGTGGTGTCATACGTTGAAGTGCCCGGTTTTATCTTCTTCCATATACATTTATTTTTTCGTTTTCCTTGTTTCAAGTTGTCGCCGAAAGGATCTTGCTTTGAAGTCTCCCGTCTAATATTCGCCATTGACATATCCGCTGGAATATCCTCCGTTAAAGTTTGCGATTTTGTAATCTTCGGAATAGTTTTATAGTTTCGATATATCCGTTCATCGTCGATGAGTGACTCCTCTGATAAAGTGTTGTGTAGACTAACATCGGATGAGTGGTCGCTTCGTCTCAGTTTTTGCTTTAAAATATTAAATAGTAAACATTATTGAGAACAGCAGTCGTTTTTCTCATAGACTCATACAGACCGAAAGCGGGGTAACCCTCACCCCCTTTATATTTAAATTAATCGATTAATTGATGGTCTGGCCTGTAACAACGAACATTTCTACCATCATGGAGGGGTCGTCATCGACGAGTGGGTTTGCATTGAAATCGCTAAAGCCCATGCAAATCAAATATATATATATATATATATATATATATATATATATATATATATATATATATATATATATACTGTTCCAAAGAATATCCGTCACGATTCAGCGTTTCAACGCCATCGCATTCCGAGGAACATTTCCAAATATGCAACCGAACGAGAGCTAGCACACTATAATTTCATGTCTCCGGACAATTTTTTATCATAAGTCCTCGGGAATGAAGTACTGAGGCATAATATATACATATATATATATATATATATATATATATATATATATATATATATATATATATATATATGCGTTGGTGATGTATGTGTGTGTTATTAAATTCATATAATTGTATTTCTGCATTTCTGCACAATCTTTAATTCCATTTTTTGGAGAGCGCAACAGAATAAACTCATTCGCTTCCTTCCGTATTAGATTTAAGCATTTTGCGTTTTATATCTACGAATACTGATTGACTGGCAATGTTCGAGAGGGTCAGCGTGGTTGTCAAATATTTTGCAAATACTTCTCATTGTTTCCATACAGTGGCGGCTTCACCGGGAAGGCCAGGGGGCCCGTGCCCCTATTGAGTGCCTGGCCCCCCAGTGGCCCCCTGTTGGGACCCTATACTTAAGGCTACATGCATAACAACAAATTGTTGGCCCCCATGATTAGAAGTTGCCACCCCAACGCCCCCCCCCCACTTGACAAATCCTAGAGCCGCCGCTGTTTCCATAATATGCCTGGATATTCCGCAAAATTCAAAATCTACCTCTGCGCATAACTAGCTAGTATTTGGTTAGGCTAAATCGTTCCTTCAATCGTTTACTCATTCGTTCGTTCTTTCGCTAGTAGTTCATTTTATTCACATAATTAATCATCGTCGTGTGTTTCATTACCTTCGACCAGTATTCGATAGGAGCAGTGGGTACGGATGACGTCATCGTAAACAGCCAGCTGCTCAGCGTCAGAAGGCAGACGACACCAAATGCGTCGAAGGATACGGAAACCATTCCAACTGATTATTCGAGGCTGCGAAGGAAAAATCAAATCAAGGAGATTCTCGCAAGAACAATTAAAAAGAAATTAACGGCGAAGCAGGAAATATGATAGATTGGCGATAGGTTTTGCTATCGTCTTCGATTTTGCTCCAGATGATCTCGAGATTTGAATCTAATAATACCCTACGTTTTGCGCACGAGGCTCTGCCCCAGGCCCAGGGATACTTTCACACCCCCAACCAACACTTTCTCCAATCTGAGAATGACACCACCCCCAACACCCCAATTTTAGCCTGGAATTACCTTTTTTTGCTTGTCAGCCTTTTTTGGCAGGGACACCCAAAATATACCGACACTCCCCCTAATTGATAACCCTAGAAATAACCCTGCCCGGACCACATTGTGGAAGCTCGCAACGCTCCTTCAGAACCCCTAGTAGGTTCAGACCCAGTTCGTCACTATTCTGGAACCCTGGCTACGCCACTGGGTACCTCCGAATCCGAGTGAAATTAAAACCTCTCTAACAATTGAGCTGTGATAATCAAATTAGTCAAACCTTCGACGCGCTTTCGCTGCTGGGAGTACAGTATGCTTTCTTAAAACCATAGGTCTTAGGCTAGCTATTCTGGTAGCATTTTGTGGTTAGGAACTGCTATTGTCTCATCAAACGAAATGCGTATTTGATACTAAGGAATATCTTCTTATTCATACACAGAGATACCCTGCTGATGACAATCGGACGGAGCAGCTGCTATCCGTACAGGCGCTTCTGCGGAAATATATTCATTACCACGCAGGGCTGATAGGGCTCTCTCGCTCCTTCTTCCTTCTTTAACAATCCGTCGTTTTCAGAACAAAGATACCGTCTCTATCACATTTTCCCTCTAACTGCTAATATTATTATGCAGATATTATGCACAGGTGTTTGGTGCAAAGACGATAAAATCTCGTTATCGTCATTACGCAATTTGTCGTTTGGTCCGAAGAAGATTTGACTCCGTACGTGTGAGCCCTGCATGGAATGACCTGATCTTTTGCTGACGAATTTAAAGTGTCATCGATTGGATCATTGGAGTATTCAAAATGTTGATATAGAAGTGCATAATAGGCCTGTTATCATTAGGCTATATCAGAGGCGGATCGAGGGGGCGGGGAGGGGGAGGTAAATGTCCCCGGGCGCCGAGGCGAGGGGCAACGCAAAATACGTAATACGTAATACATACGAGGGGCAACGCAAAATCGGGTATTAAACGCACAATAAAGAAGAAGAAACACGTGTTACGACCTTTTTTGCTTGTCACCTCTAAATGAAGAGGGGCGCTGTAAGAGCTGAGGGGCGCCGAAAACGATGTGACGAACTTTTTTTGTTCGTCAGCAATGTTAGGGACGCCCGCCAGCGGTGCACTTTACCTCCGGGCGCCGCATACCCTCGGTCCGCCTCTGCATTATATTAATAAAATAAAATTGCTTGCTTCGGTCGCTCAGTGACTGCGTCGACCGTTCACTCAGTAGGGCTTTGACTATAGGCTAGGCTGATCCATCACGGGGTTCAATACCGGGGGGTTTCAATACCAAGGCATCGGAGAAGATCATATTTCGCGAATGGGCACTTCCAGTGATGGCGGTTCCACCATGTTGATGACTGGGGATGCATCTCCCACCGGGGTTCCGGACGACCTTTTTGCTTGTCAACCTATTCTCCGGTGAGTTTGTTAAAAAAGTGGAAAATACTGCGAATGACCTTTTTTGATTGTCGGCCTTTCTGGCACGGTTTATTAACATATTCAGTGGGCAAAACGCTAACAATGACACTTTTCTCTCTTTTCTTTTTTTCGTCTTCACTTTTTATCCCCCCCACCAACTTCCTATAAATTTTTTCGCCCCGTCACCAAGAATTCCTGTAATCGCCACTGGGCACTTCTCAACTCGTGAGGACTGGGTAGGAAAATGGTCTGTGCAATGCAATGTAAGAGTACAAGAGACTGGAGCAGTCTCAGCTGGACTATTCATTAGAAATTTGAAGACACATTTATTTAATATTGGATATGATCTGTGCTAAGCGCTCTTGTTGTAGGCAACACTTTTGCTTGTCGGCCAGTTTCAAAGCCTTGTCTACTGCGCTATATAAATTGTCAATAAATAAATAAATAAGTAAGTGCAGTGCCGGATTTACCATTGTCCTAAGGTTTGCTCTAGCACAGGGCCCCGTAGCCACTGGAGGCTCCATCTTCTTTGTGGTGGATTAATTTTGTCATACGATTGAGTCATTTGCGTGCGGCTCGTTATAAGTTATGATTCCCAACCGATTCTTCCCAACTTCGAAAAATTCTGGCAAGCAAAAAAGGTCGTCAACTATTATTTAACTTTTAAAAAACTGTCGTCGGACAGCCAAGGTTGATTTCCCAAATTTGGATATAATTTTGAGATTAAAAGGCATCTCATAAGTTAACTAGCACAGGGCCTCATTTGTCCTAAATCCGGCACTGGTTAAATGGCTTCTCTTTCATTTCTCATCAGAGGCGTTAACGGGTTTCAAGTCGTTAATAAGATGCCTCAGGTGCCCCCTTTTGTGACTTTTAAAAGTTAAAGAGTGAATTGATGCAGTCAGGCTTCTTTGGGTTTAATTACACCGGTGTTTCTATAATAAATACCTGACACAGCGTGTACACACAATTATCAAAAACAATATCCCTCTTGCCGTGCTTCTGTCACCAGTGGAACATAGCATCGCAGTACTTTAGGTTTACTATCATCATTTCATCGTCGTCGTCCGGCCCGCCACAGGTCGTCCCGGGGTACTTTTTAAGAAGCAAAGGACTTTAAATTGTTTGAATACATTTTCAATTTGTGATCATACATTACACGAAACCTCAAATGGTTTTCAGGTTTCAAGCCCAACTTTAGGGACGTCGATCATTTTGGTGTCATTTCTATGCCACACATTTCTTTCTTTTCTTATAAGCCACACTTGAAAATGTATGTTGGCTAGTTCAAAGCCTATGCAGTAGTAGACGGGCCGGGGTACTTTTTTATTGTCTTCTTCCGCCGCCTACGACTGCGAAAAGAAGTAACCTGAAATGTCTTCACACAGCCTATTGTTACTTGGTTCAAGATTTTCATATAACGACGAATATAGTACAAGCCAAGATGAAAACTAACGCAAATACAGACTACGGATGTACAGTAGGATTGCCAGATCTTCCGTATTTTATCGAAGCTCCCGTATTTCAGCCCGTCTCACGCCTCCATATACGTGTAACTTGTTTGTAATATTGATTCACTACATGCAGATGATGCAGTGCATTGAACAGTGTTGTTTATTGCTTTTTCCTAGTCTCTACTCGATAGTACTGTAGTGTAGTATAGCTCTAGCCATAATAATTCACAATGAACTGGACCGTGGAGTGGGTGCATTGATCGCGGAAACAATCTCCCGTGTTTCGACTTTGGATATCTGGCAACCCTAATCTATAGTCTAATCTATAATCTAATGATTCTAATCTATAATCTATAGTTAGGACATCGATATCGCCCAGTGGCGGCTCCACCGGGGGGGGCAGGGGGCCCGTGCCCCCTATTGAGTGCCTGCCCCCCAGTGGCCCCCCAGTTGGGACCCTATACTTAATGCTACATACTTTAAACAACAAATGGTTGGCCCCCATTATTAGAAGTTGCCACCCCAACGCCGCCCCCACTTGCCGAATCCTAGAGCCGCCACTGATATCGCCTAAATTGACTGGTTTTCTAGCACAGGTAGCAGCTGGAAAGTGACGCGAATGTTCAGCGCAACGTGTCGTGTCTACTTTTTGCCATACTGCAACAAATTCGGCATTCCGAGAATGACGCCCAATATTTCCGAATTTTTTTTTACTGGAAGGCGGTTCGGCGGTGAACGTACGCAGTCGGCGCTGTCGTGCCTCTGTTCATCGTACATCGGAATCCGAGATACGATCTTCGATAAGCCGACAGCCTGTCTAAGCGATTCCTTGGAAAATTCACAAAATAAAAGAGCATTGTTGAAGATTATTATCGATAATAGGCCTAATGTAATTAAAATGTCCATTAAAAAATCACCGTAGAATGCTAATTTCGAAAGACTGTTATTCTAGCACACCGTAAACTGAGGAAAAAGACATATTACTGAAATTATTCTATCCTTATCTTATAAATGTCTTTGGCGACTATATTCAAATAGCACGATTCTTGCAAAATTTAAATTATACAGGGCCTATGCAAATGAACTTAAAGATGTTTTATTGCTTCTTAATTTCGCTAAAATTCGTTTTTATGATCAACCCAAAATTTTCTACCAACGTAGCGTTAAGCAGAGAAGCTGTGCGGAGATTTTGGTGCTCAGAGTTTTATGACGAATCGACTAGATTAACTAAGTAAGTAAGTTTTTAAGTAAGTTTTTAAGTAAGTAAGTTTTTAAGTAAGTAAGTAAGTTTATTGTATAGGAGAAATTCTTGTATTCTTGTATAGGATAAAATATTTTTTCTTCTATTCATCGCAGGAGATGCTATTGTGAATAATTATTTGAATACTTTAGATTAAATTGCTTAATGTATGTCAGTATTAAACTCTGTGCTGTGTTTGCATGTACACTGTATTCAATCATTTGTTCAATCAACAAACCACTCCGTATTTCATTGGTATCCAAGGTGATTCGTTAACTGACGTCGATGACGTCATCGCAATCAGCCAGGTGGTCGCCACCAGAAGACAGACGGAGACAGATGCGTTAAGAATGAAGTAAGTCATATTGATTGATCATTCGTGTCTGTGGAACAAAAATTAAATCCAGATGATGAAATAGAAATTGTACAAAACCCTTTTATAGTCCTCCACGTACCGCATTAATTTTAAATCAAACTCGTTGGCGAGTAGGTTAGATCTAAGCGATGGTGCAGTTTCGCAAACTGTTTAAAAGAAGTTAAGAGACTATCCCAGTGTTGAAGTTGTGAAATTTGAGCTGGAGGGGGGGGTTGAGGACTGAAATTCAATGAATGACAGAAGCTGCATGTACCCGACATGCGATTTTTGAGAGGGTTGCAAAGTTAGCTGGGGGGAGGGGTCGACACTTTATAATATCATGTTTGAAACTAGATCTTTGAAGTCACGTTTATATAGGCCTAGCCCCAGAATGTACCCAGAATCTTATTCTATTGTGAGCAACTTATGTAGCCCTTTAACATTTACGATACATTGCATCTCATTTCTTATATTGGCATCTTAAATGCCCGGTCTAGATCATATAGGCCAGTATGTGTAGACCAGTGCTTCCCAACCTGTGTTCCGCGGCACACAGCTGTGCCGCAGCAACGGTAGAAGTGTACCGTGGCAAAATATTGAAAAATAGTAAATTAATAATGGCGCAGGATTAATTGTTAATTATAAGTTGAATTATATCTCTTCAATGAAGTTGAACATGAAATAGTGATACAGATTGTAAAGAAAATATGTACTTATGAAGAACGGTCGTCAAAATTATACTCTATATTAGACTAAAGTAAACAAGTAAAGGTTTCAACCGTAGGCTCAATGCCCGTAGGGTCCGGCGCTGATCCCCGTATTTTGTGGCCATCAGCCCATAGGTCGCTAAGCCATACATCGGCGGACGGTGGCCAGTCTCTTCCGCCGAACCCATGGTTACTTTCGCAATGTTGCCATTGCTACTCATTTTGATGTTACTACCGCCCTCTAGCAAGTAAGGCTGAGTCGACCTTAGGCGCTCCTACGGGATTGAACTCGTTCCGTCGGCGTGCCTGCCCAGTGATATTACCACTCTTCTGTATAGTACTAGTAGGCCTATACAATGCATCATTGAAAAATAAAATGTGCGCATTTCGGCTGCAGTGTGCCGTTGATTGTATGTTTCTTGGAGAGTGTGCCGTGGCTGGAAAAAGGTTGGGAAGCACTGGTGTAGACTATGGAGCATTTGCTGCTTTGCGATTATTTGCGCTCTAGAAAGGCTCTTAATAATAATAATAATAATAATAATAATAATAATAATAATAATAATAATAATAATAACAATAAATAATAATAATAATAATAATAGATAATGATTTATATCGAGCGAAATCAACAGTATCTTTATATTCATACCAAACAGCTGGCGTTGTTGCTGGATATCGCATCCGTGAATAGTTGTCAACTGTCGCCGAACGATGCTTCTGCGACTATCGCTGGCTATGGCTTTATAAAGCATTCTGCTTCTCCGCAAGCTAAACGGCAACAACAGCTCGCATGCGCAGAGGAACAATGCTGTCCACAGTGTACAGAGGAACACGCTGGGCTTAATTATAATATATATTGAACAAATGCACCGCGGAGTTAAGAGCGTTTCCGTGTGGTCCAGCCGATAGAAGCAACCGCCGTGAACCTGGGATCGAGCATCGAATTGTCCGAAGCGTTCGGCGATCACGTGATTTAAACGCCGAAAAGCGCAGAGCAGACGCTGGACAGAAGCAGTTAAGACCGCCGGATGACTCTATGATCGATGCATATCTCAGCGTCTTGAGTTCCACTGTTAAGTGCAGCAGCAACGTCAAGCTGTTACTCCGGAATTATTCAAAAAGTCCTATCTAGCACCTTTTGAACTGCGAACATCAAGAAGCTACCGCCAACTAAATCGACAGACAAACGTCTGCTATAGACTGAAGGGTGCTAGGACAAAATGTCACGGACAAAATGTCATGGGGACAAAATGTCACGAACAAGACATAATGGGGATAAAATGTAACCCTAAGTCTAACCCTAAACCTAACCCCAGCCTCAACCCGAACCCGTGACGTTTTGTCCGTGACATTTTTTTGTCCGTGACATTTTGTCCGGCCGCGAACTGAAGCAGTTGAACATCTGATCTGAGGCGCTTGTGGTCAACAAATTAATTACGTCAACAAAATATGTGGAGGAGGTTTGAAAAGTTTGACACTTGTTGACAGGGAGAGGGTTCAAGATAAATTGACGTCAACAATTTCATTTTTTGCAATAAATTTGATAAATCGAAAAATATGAATTTTAACGTAATAGTTGGTGCATTGGTCATCCATGGTACACACTCGCTCGCCCGTCAACAGCTCACCACTTTAATCCTTAACTGGTTGAGCTCTTACCTCTTACCTAGGGAGACATAGTCTTCTGTCATCGTCTTTTGTTTATATAAAATTCGATGTAGATCGTAGACAAGGGGGTTAAAAATTGTCAACACTTTTGACATAGTTAATAGACGGCCCCTTGTAGGGGGGTTCAAAGTTTTTGACATAATTTTAGAGAGTCACCGAAAATATGACAGTTGTTGATGAGGGGAGGGGGTCAAAAATTGCCAAACGTTGACGTAATTAATAGACAGCCCCTTATGTATGGTTAACGGATCAGAAAAAATCATCAAAAACGTACCCGAACCAGTTTGTTAGCATTTTATTTTACATTAAACGCTTTTCTGGAGGTTTGTGCAGAGATACTGTAACGTTCCGGGTTAGTTGCCTATAATAGAATCTAGTAGGCAATGTAGAATAAGAAGACTAGGGTGACATCTCCTGAACTGTTCACGAGGAACCTTAAAACACATTTATTTAACATCTCCTATTAGGGACACTTGTACAGCGCTCTTGACTTTAGCCTTCGCTATGCGTATTGCGCTATATGAAATTGTCAGAATTAATAATAATAATAATAATAAGAAAGACTAGCAAATCAATAATTCAGTTATGCTCCCTGCCATTTTATGACCCGATATTACGTCATATTATATATCTGTATATATTCAGTGCTTTTTGAAATATTTTCCGGTATGCAACCATTTGTCATGCAACGTGTCCTGAAAAAATAAAAAGGGTTATCGACACTATTACTCTTCCACTCTTTCGAAAGATTCCCGAGAAAAGCTCTGAAGAATTTAACAAGCAAGAAAGGTGTCATATCGCCACTTTTCACACTTGACCTGCAACGTTCCTTCTAATGTGTTGATGGTCCGCGGGCGCACGAAATTCGTCTTGGGCAACAATTCTCCACTTGTTGACTAACTTTTGGGTAAATTTTTCTTTCTGGAACTCTGAAACCACTGCAGCACGCCAAATGTTAAGAACCGGTGATGACTGATGACCTTTTTTCTTTTTTGTACCGTGGTGAATCCGCCATTGGCAAGAAGTATCATTATAATGACGCTAGGAACAGGGGCGTATCCAGGAATTTGATTTGGGAGGGTATATTTTGGGTGGGCATAAATCTTAACTATAAACCACATAAACCATATAAACCACACATAACAACATCTAAAAAGCATAAAATTTTTTAAGGTAGACTGATTTTGGGGGTGTATATACCGATATACCCCCGTCGCTGCGCCCCTGGCTAGGAAAGTTTTTTGCTCGACTGATTGAGCACATTAGATCATACTGTAGTGTCCAATGCCTTAGCATGCTATCATGCACACGAAGAGAGTTAATGAATAACTTGGTATTGATCGCAGACTGAAATGAAACAAGCAACGTTTTTAATGAATTTTATTGTCTGCTTCACTTTACGATCAGAATTTGACACGTCAAACGAATGGTGGGCGAAGGATCGCCGCGAACATTCATCCAACTGTATGACATCATTGATGTCACATGATTTTTAGATAGTTTTTCGGCACTACGGTTGGGGCGCCCTGCCTACTTCGCCCAACTACAGCAGGAAGAGGTCAGTTGCTACTGCCACTGTTCTATTTTGCAGGAGTTTCAGTTCGTGTATTGCGTCTTGTGCGGCAATTATAATATCGATGGCTTTTCTATACTGCTCGAGAGTTGCGAGTATTTTGTCGGGCGTGATCGCATTTGGAGGTTTTGTTGTTGTTGTAGCAGCGGCTCGATTCAGCTTCGCCGGATGTTTTTTGCAAACATGAGGCGGACGACGCTCTTCCGATGAAGTAGAATCCAGTGGAAGAAATGGAGGCTGGTTCCATGGGTGGACACCACTTTGTCTAAGTTGTTTCTTTCAAAAGTTAAATTGTAAAAATTATTAAGGGCCGTCCACAAATGACGCAACGCACTTAGGAGTGTGTGTGTGAAATATTTGCGACGATTTGTGACGACGGGGGAGGGGGTTCTAGAAATTATGTGACGCCCAATGTGACGTCACATAATATTAAATATTTGTATTAATACCGCCATGCTATGTTGCCGCAAATTTGAACGTATTTCACACTTATAATTATTATACACTTCATTGTTTAAAAAGAATTTGAATAAGTTTCTGAATATTGTTTCAAATATAATAATTAATATGAATATTTTCAAACGAAACGTTAATGTTGACATTCGAAAGACGACAAGCGGGGAGGGGATTAACGCGTTGTGGCGTCATATTTGAGGGGTCGGACTTGTTATTACAAAGGGGGGGGGTAAAAACAGCAAACATCGCGTTACGTCGTTTATGGATGGTCCCTAAGGATAGCAGACAATCTTTCAAATAAGCACTAAAGAAGACCAGTCTTGTTCCAAAATAATCGATCTTCAGTGGTGGTCGGGCGTCCATAAAACATTTCCGACCCTTCACAGTGAAGTGGTCACCCTCGATCAGTGGGGTGTTTAAACCCCCTAGGCTCCAGGGTAAACAAATTTCTCTCATTTGGGGCTACGCCCCAGACCCTCCTGAAAATAACTTGTGATACTCCCTAAAACCTCCAGACAGGTGAAATTAGATTTGGCTTTATTAGTAATGGCGCCCCACTCTGGAATCCTCTTTACCCCTCTTGCTGATTACTTCAGATGAACAGTTATTTGAGAGTACAAAGCGATTCAAAATAATGGCACAGAAAAACGGAGGCAGCATCGATATTTGATGAAACATGACGATCATCATCATCACCATCACCACCACCACCACCGTCGTCATCATCATATTATCCTCATCATCATCACCATCATTACTATTGTCCGTTCGATCCTTTGTTCGTTAGTTCATTCGTTCGCTTATGATGACTAAACTGCGTGTGAATTATTACCCTGATCCGGACACCGTGTATCAACCAGCTGCTCATCATCAGAAGGCAGACGACACAAAATGCGCTGCAGAAGATGGAAGCCATTCCAGCTGATGATTCGAAACTATACGAAACAAAAAGCAACTAAAGAATAGATAACGAGCAGAATATATCAGGCCTATTTCTTATTTACTGAGATATACGCATCGAGACACGAGTTGGCTTAAAGATATAAGCGAAAATATGCAGACATCGACGAACGCATAAATAACGGTCCTCACGATATTTCCAGCGTTTGATAGACGCTCAATTGGAGCGGAGTTAACTCCAAACACTTAAACATTCCTCTTGGTAAGTGACTACAAATGCCACCTGCACAGATAAATCAAGTAACTAGGTCCTTTAGTTGGGCGGGAAGTTAACAAAGTGGCAAGAACGTTGGACGATAGACCAGTAGGTCGCGGGTTCGAGGAGACCCGCAGGAGACCTAAGATCGACTCGGCATTACTCGCTAGAGGGCGGAGGTTAAATGAGGAGCAGTGATAAGAGACTGCTGTAAGTCAAACAGGTGCGCCACGCGATGCACTAGCTCTGTATCCATGGAATGTGACGATTGAAAAGTTCATTCGCATGCGATATACAGTAGCATTAAATGTGCGAAACAGTGAAATATTGATGAAAGCTATTAAAACGCCATTGTTTGTAAGCCCGTTTGAGCTTAAGATATTCTAAGATAATATGGCTTCTTTCTTGCATTAGAAGACAAATTTTTAATTATTGCCTATGTAGGCCTACGACTGTTTTCATACCTTCAAAGAGATGTTGCTGGTGACTATCGGTACCGTGAATTGTCGGCTGCTATCTTCAAAAGCGTTAGTAACTATATTGCTAACTATAATACATGGCCTTATATAGTTTTTCGAATAATCTTTAACCATCCGTCATTTTCAGAACAAAGACCGTTTCAATCAGATTATTATTCTCCTGCAAGTCATTACTATGCATATATTATACATAGGTGTTTGGTGCATGGATGATAAACCATATCGCCGTCATTAATTTTACCAAGCTGTCTCTCTGACAAAGGAAGGAACGGTACGCGGACTATTGACCACAGGACGATTGACTATAGGACGATTGACCATAGGACGATTGACCACTGGACGATTGACCACAGCGGACTTTTGACCACTGGACGATTGACCACAGCCGTGAGTATCAGGCTTAGCACGCTGTTTGCTGCATGCATACATGCACGCATACAAAAAAAAGGAAACCAAATGCCATTGTCTATATATATATGTATATATACAATAGCATTTGTATATATATGTATATATGTATATATATATATGTATATATATGTATATATATGTATATATATGTATATATATGTATATATATGTATATATATGTATATATGTATATATATGTATATATGTATATATGTATATATATATGTATATATATGTATATATATGTATATATGTATATATATGTATATATATGTTGTAGATATATGTATATATATGTATATATGTATATATATGTATACGTATATATATGTATACATATATAAACTTTTATATATATAATATATATATATAATATACATATATCGACTCACTATTGTCCTTTTCATCATTCCCAGCATTTGGTTCCTTTTTTTGTATGCGTGCATGCATGCATGCATGCAGCAGACAGCGTGCTAAGCCTGATACTCACGGCTGTGGCCAATCGTCCAGTGGTCAAAAGTCCGCTGTGGTCAATCGTCCAGTGGTCAAAAGTCCGCTGTGGTCAATCATCCAGTGGTCAATCGTCTTATGGTCAATCGTCCTATGGTCAATCGTCCTGTGGTCAATAGTCCTAGAACCGAAGGAACATAAGCTGCGATATTATACACAGGTGTTTAGGGCATTGGTACATCGCCATTTGTCAATCTGTCTGTCCGACAAAGGAAGGAACATAAGCTGTGCAATAATAGCCTCATAAATCAATGGAAAACTTCATCTTTTATCCTTTAAATACAGCGCTATCTTAATACATTCAGCAACTTAATTTCTGTGTAATTTTCTTGTGCGTCAGTCACTCGATTCCAGCCGGTACGCGACCTTGATGTAATCGCTAATAGATCTTCTTGTCCTTTGGCGACACCACAAAATCAGATATGCAAAACCGCTCGTTTGTTAAGTTAACGACTTTCGACGAAATCGGAATATTGTACTTAAATCTGCCATTACTACACGTGTCAATGCTCTTGTATTAAATCGACTAGATTATTGCAATTCCTTTGCAGATGGTTTGCACAGACGCGTTCAATGTGAATGACATGGGTTGCACGAACTCCGCTGCTAGAACGCTACGTTAAACTACCATGCATGATTACGTCTACACCAATTTCTAAAATGTTCATTTAGAGACGTAGCCAGGAATTTGATTTTGGAGTATAATGTGATGAGCGGGTGGGGTATAAATCTTTAAAAAACTTTGAAAGTCTCAAAAGCACATTTAAAATTTTAAGGTAGTCTGCTTTTTTTGAAGGGGAGGTTATATACGGATATCCTCTTCGTCGCTACGCCCCTGTGTTCATGATCTTTTCATATTTAAAGACAACTTTAGTAGTTTAAAAACACTGGGCAACCCAGCACTTGAAATTCACGAGATATGAGCTAAGATAGACATTATTCTTACTCAGTCTAGGCTTATGTCAAGTTTTGCTGTCATTTTTATTACTTAAGCAGTGATTTGCAGCGAAGCTGATATGTAGCTGTTTACTAACAGGTTCGCTATAGTAAATAGCTGACAAAACAGATCTTTAGCAGTTGGAACAGGGGCTGTTGTGGTGTTAATAACCAAAACTAGATTGTCAATTTTTCTGAATTGTCGAGGTAGTCCAATCAAAAGAAACTATCAGATGGGCTGTCTTAGATGGGCTGAGAGCAAGGAGAACCCAAATGATATGGATAGCCCAGTCAATTTATAAGTAATATCTATAACAAAATTACAGTTCTCTGACCAGTTTTCTCTGCTGCTTTTATGTATTAAGAGGGCCGGACAGAACACTTTGGCAGGCCGGGTCCGGACCGCGGGCCGAGGGTCGTATGAATATTCCTGTCCTAGTGTAGCTCGGTTCGCGTTGTTGACCAGTTGTAACTCTGGTCTCTGATAGCCTAGGTTCCGCGGACAGTAAATAATATCCACTCGCTGTAAATTACCGGCCATGAAACTGTATACTGCATATCTCATGCGCCAGACAAAACGACACGTGTGCTTGGAGCTTTAAAAACTCCGGTGAATAGTCTTTTTTTCTAAAACACCGTCAGTGTTGGGTAAGTTACTTTTTATTTGTAACTAGATACAGTTACAAGTTACTAAGTAAAAAAGTAACTAGATACAGTTACAAGATACCTTTTTAAAAAAGTAACTAGTTACAGTTACTTGAGAAGTAACTAGTTACAGTTACAGTTACTTGTAGTTAAAAATACATTACAATATAGTACCAGTTGTCGAATAACAGTTCTTATACGTACAGTTTCATTTCGTTAGTTTTGTTGTTCAACATTAGTAATAAAGCACAAGTAGTTTAACTATGCAAACAGTTGATAGTAATCAAATACAGAAACCATAAATAATGTATGTACAAAACTTTTATGACACGAATATTAGGTTTTTAGTCAGCAAGAAAATTAGCAAGCTAATATAGTTCAATACTTAAAAGTTACAATCAAAAACTGCAAACACCGAGAATGCATTGGACCGAAATGTTTCTTCCGTTTTCCCCAATCGTTTAAAAATATTCTCCCCAAAACTTTTTCCAATAAAGTCAGACATTTCTCAGCAATAACTGCAAGCACGCACGTGCCAATAGCTAAGCAAAGAAAGAACTGACCACGAAATGATTCTTAGAAAGAAACATAGATATACGCTATTCATCGGACATGCGGTCCCCAATGCACATTATAAATTTAGAATCTATGTTATCGTTATCGTCTTGGCGCGCTGCTACTTGCTTCTGTTACATTCTAAATTCTATTGCAAATAAAAAGTAACTTGCAAAGTAACTATAAAATATCCGTTACAGTTCCTCAAAAAAGTAACTAGTTACAGTTACTAGTTACATCACAAAAAATGTATCTAGTTACAGTTACAGTTACTGATTTGGTAACTAAGTTACAGTAACTTAGTTACAGTAACTCGTTACTACCCAACACTGAACACCGTCATTCCGGTCGTGAAGCTGGACAGTGAAATAGAATTCCAAACAGGAACAAACAGCTCTGAGAAAGATTAGGATATTTGATAATTAATAGAGGGTAAGCTTTTTTTTATTTACCGTAGAGATTTCTATTCTTAAGATCGAGTGACGAAAGACCTCAATTTTCTTAATGATCGAAGCTGTTCGATTGAAGTTCCAGTTATTCGCGTGTTAGTTCTTGAGAGCATCATCAACCTTATTCTGTTTGGAGTTTTTGTACGTTACGAGGAAGAATTTGCAATGCCAGAAGAAAGACATCGATTCAACGTGCGAAAATGGAACTACGTACGGTGACGGCGAAGAAACGACCACGTGAGTCCGTAGAACAACATATCTCTCATTTTTACGCCAGTTAGTCACATCATATTCATTGTCATCTATTACCATTCTAAGTTTTATTAAAAGCCTATTGCAACTTTGGTGTATAACTTTCGCTACCGTGGTATTATAATGTTATTATTGATTAGACTTAGCATTATGCAGAAAATAATTTAGGAAGGGGGAAGCAGGCAATGACTCTCCTTTGGGTCATGTCAAGTGGGACGTCGCCCCTGTTTATGTATCGAATCGATATAAAAGAGATTTTTCTGCATGTCAGGAATACATTTTGGGGACTTGCAACTAAGACGTGGACATGGGTTTAGGCCTATAAAACAAATGCCGTATACTATAAACACACAAGTGAATATTTGGCTGGTAAAATCTTTTAGAGTGAATCGCAGTTAATTTCTAAAAACTCTAACGGTCAAACTACGCCAAAGTACAGTACTTATTCACTACTAAAACCGAACTGTTGTTACAGGGAATGAAGAAATTGAAGACGATGAAGAAGAAGAAGAAGAAGAAGATAATGATGATGATAATAATAATAATAATAATAATAATAATAATAATAATAATAATAATAATAATAATAATAATAATAATAATAATAATAATAATAATAATAATAATAATAATAATAATAATAATAATAATAATAATAATAATAATAATTTATCTGAAATAAATCTCAGAAGTTCTAACAATCTCTTTCTTCCTTATGCCTCAACAAATAAGAGAAAATTTACTACAAAGTTTTCAGGACCTAGACTATGGAATAACCTGCCCAATGAACTGAGAATTATTAACAATTTCTTTTATTTTAAAAAATCTTTAAAAAGCTTCCTTTTCAATAACCAAGTCTCAGTCAACCTGTAACTAAATAATGAATTAACTACCTTAGCTGATTTAAAATCCTTAAGATTTTCTTAGTCATTTTTATGCTTCTATACTTTACTATATCATTATTTATACTACTTTAAAGTGCATTAGATTAATTCAACTCAATACACTCTCACCTTCAATTTCTGGAATTCCTTAACTAACTCTGTCACTTATAAATCACTAAGCCAAATAGGTTGACCGTCTTACGGGTTTTATACCCTTTGGCCAACCCATTTCTCAAACGAATTATATATATTTTTTACATATTATGATGCTCTTTTTGTTACATAGTAAGAAATGATTTAATTTTGTATGTTTAACCTGTATAATCTTGAGAAATAAAAATTGATTGATTGATTGATTGAAATAGCGCTATATATCGGGGATGTCCAAACTGCGACTCTTCTAGCAGAATCTGC
The DNA here is from genome assembly GCA_018105865.1 of Metaphire vulgaris. Taxonomy (NCBI): domain Eukaryota; kingdom Metazoa; phylum Annelida; class Clitellata; order Crassiclitellata; family Megascolecidae; genus Metaphire; species Metaphire vulgaris. The sequence continues at coordinate 6,212,852 of CM030843.1, forward strand.
GGCTCGTGAAAAGTAGATATGATTTAGTATATTAACTGATCAACAGAAGCATAGACCTACAATTGTTGCATAACAGTAATAATTGTGCCTGTTTGCCAATTTTTTCATAAGCCCCATAAAAATAGCAGCAGAAATGTAATGAAATTTTGCAAACAATTTGGATCACACTATATCGTTTTCGTCTCAATTTTGTGACAAGGCGGTTCTCAAGCTCTTGAACTTGTCATTGGCTGCTCGCACCTTCCAAGGGTTGGCCACCCCTGCTGAAAAGAGACACACCCATCTGGAAATCAGTAAGAAAGCAGAATAGAAATAAGAAAGAATTTAAAATCTGGAAGCAGCAGAGAAAACTGGTCAGAGAACTGTAATTCTGTAATAGATATTACTTATCAATTGACTGGGTTATCCATGTCAATTGGGTTCTCCTTGCTCTCAGCCCATCTAAGAGAGCCCATCTGAGAGTTTCTTTTGATTGGACTACCTCAGCAATTCATAAAAATTGATAAAGAGACACACTGCCGACGAGATGCCGCTGAAAAATTTTGGTTGAATGGAAGAAGACTGACTACGCTGGACGTTTGCTATCATGGAAAATATGTCCGAATGGTCAACTTCCTTCTTGTAGACGATTCGACTGACGATCAGTCCAAAGTAGGCACAGAATAAATGAACTAACATTGAGTCCCCTGTATCGGTTGCCTGACAGAAAATCAACGAAATCAGATCAGAAGACCTAAATCGAAACTCTCTGTCAACTCTCTGATTTCCAGATGGGGCGTCGGAGGGGCGCAAGCAAGGGGCGCAACTGGCGCAATTGTAAGTCGAGGGAATACTTTGGGAAGAACCGAATTTGGTGGCAATAACCCTTTAGTAGTGCTATTGGTGCTGGCGTAAGTCACCTGCGTCTCTGCTTGCCTCAGAAACCGGAGATCAGCGCCGATCTCAGTGCTCGAAATCGAGTATGCCTATGGGACTCCACAACATTTACTTGAAAGAACTAAATATTACCCAGCAAGGAAATAGGCAGCGACTGGTTATTATTTAATATCCTCGGAACCTATCAGAGCCCAAAGTTACAACTTTTCAGCAACGCGAACCGAGCTGCACTAGGACAGGAATATTCATACGACTCTCGGCCCGCGGTCCGGACCCGGCCTGCCAACGTGTTCTGTCCGGCCCTCTTAATACATAAAAGCAGCAGAGAAAACTGGTCAGAGAACTGTATTTTTTAAACAAACAAATCATAACAATCATTATAAAATGTTGCTAATATAAAAGGCGGGACATTAAATTTTTATTTTGCTGATCGGTCCAGTACAAATGTGCCATTTGTATCGTGGTAAATCCGCCATTGGCAAGATACATCATTATAATGACGCTAGGAACGTTTTATGATCGACTGATTGGGCACATTAGATCATACTGTAGTGTTCAATGCCTTAGCGTGCTATCATGCACACGAAGAGAGTTAGTGAATAACTTGGTATTGAGCGCAGACTGAAATGAAACAAGCAACGTTTTTTAATGCATTTTATTGTCTGCTTCACTTTATGATCAGAATTTGACACGTCAAACGAATGGTGGGCGAAGGATCGCCGCGAACATTCATCCAACTGTATGACATCATTGATGTCACATGATTTTTAGATAGTTTTTCGGCACTACGGTTGGGGCGCCCTGCCTACTTCGCCCAACTACAGCAGGAAGAGGTCAGTTGCTACTGCCACTGTTCTATTTTGCAGGAGTTTCAGTTCGTGTATTGCGTCTTGTGCGGCAATTATAATATCGATGGCTTTTCTATACTGCTCGAGAGTTGCGAGTATTTTGTCGGGCGTGATCGCGTTTGGATTTGTTGTTGGAGGCATTTCTGTTGCAACAGCGTCTCGAATCCGCTGCTTCGCCGGTGGCAGACGAACGTATTGCTCTTCCGAAGAAGTAAAATCCGGTTGGATCAATGGACGCTGCTTCCATGGGCGGCCACTTTGTCTAGGTAGTTTCTTTCAAAAGTTAAATAGTAAATATTATTGAGGATTATTGAGGATTATTGAGGATTATTTCAGTTATGCAAATATACCTGGAATTCAACGGTCTTTAAAAGACCTAATTTAATCGGAACAATACCTGGGTTTTAAGTGGTTTAGTAGGATCTCCCTTGTGTGTTGTCCTATCAAGGTCGAAACCCTAATGTTAAAATTAGTCTTAACGATGACTAGTTATTATTGATATCAGGGACTAGTGCGTGTTCATAAATGCAGGCGTTTAATTTATTTTTAGCGTTATAGTCGGATTCTACATAATACTCTAATGCTTCATTGCATAAAAATCAATTGGACAGTTTCTAAAAGAGACAAACTAATGGCGGAAATTGAATCATAATTGAATTTCCTACAAATTGGTATATAATAACATGGAATTGTGACATACTATTGAAAGGACAAGTCAAGAAAAGGCCCTAAATAGCTTTTTCAGGTGGGTGATGCAAGACTCATGGACGGCACTGTAAATTAAAATCTTGAATGCACCGCACAATATCTCAAGCTCTAACTCTAATATTACTCAAACATTTCGATATTATAGTGACTAAACTCCGTGTGATTCAATACCCTGATCCGGATACCGTCTATCAACCAGCTGCTCATCATCAGAAGGCAGACGACACCAAATGCGCTGCAGAAGATGGAAGCCATTCTAGCTGATGATTCGAAACTATACGAAACAAAAGCAACTAAAGAATAGATAACGAGCAGAATATATCAGGCCTATTTCTTATTTACTGAGATATACGCATCGAGACACGAGTTGGCCTAAAGAGATAAGCGAAAATATGCAGACATCGACGAACGCTTAAATAACGGTCCTCACAATATTTCCAGCGTTTGATAGACGCTCAATTGGAGCGGAGTTAACCCAAACACTTAAACATTCCTCTTGACAAGTGACTACAAACACCACTTGCACAGATAAATCAAGTAACTAGGCCCTTTAGTTGGGCGGGAAGTTAACAACGTGGCAAGAACGTGGACGATAGAGCAGTAGGTCGCGGATTCGAGAAGACCCTCAGGAGCCCTAAGATCGACTCGGCATTACTCGCTAGAGGGCGGAGGTTAAATGAGGAGCAGTGATAAGAGACTGCTGTAAGTCAAACAGGTGCGCCACGCGATGCACTAGCTCTGTATCCATGGAATGAGACGATTGAAAAGTTCATTCGCATGCGATATACAGTAGCATTAAATGTGCGAAACAGTGAAATATTGATAAAAGCTATTAAAACGCCGTTGTTTGTAAGCCCGTTTGAGCTTAAGATATTCTAAGATAATATGGCTTATTTTACTTTATGATTTTCATCATCATCATCATCATCATCATCATTTATTATTTCCAAAGAATCATTGAAAGCTCAATAATAAAATGTATAGAACTTAATAACATTTGTAGAAGAACTTAATTATGATTTTTATTACAATAATATATTAAATCTTTATATATAACACCTTTATAGCATTAGAAGACACATTTTTAATTATTTCTGATGCACGTCAGTTTTCATACCGCAAACACAGGACGATCGGAACCGTGAATTTTCGGCTATCTGCAGAAGCTCCAGCAACTATATTGCTAACCATAATACATGGCTTTATATAGTTTTTTCGATTAGTCTTTAACCATCCGTCATTTTCAGAACAAAGACCGTTTCAATCAGATTATTATTCTCCTGCAAGTCATTACTATGCAGAAATTATACACAGGTGTTTGGTGCATGGATGATAAACCATATCGCCGTCATTAATTTTATCAAGCTGTCTCGCTGACAAAGGAAGGAACATAATAGCTGTGCAATAATAGCCTCATAAATCAATGGAAAACTTCATCTTTTATCCTTTAAATACAGCGCTATCTTAATACATTCAGCAACTTAATTTCTGTGTAATTTTCTTGTGCGTCAGTCACTCGATTCCAGCCGGTACGCGACCTTGATGTAATCGTTGATAGATCTTCTTGTCCTTTGGCGACCCCACAAAATCAGATATCTATCCAAAACCGCTCGTTTGTTAAGTTAACGACTTTCGACGAAATCGGAATATTGTACTTATAAATCTGCCATTACTACACGTGTCAATGCTCTTGTATTAAATCGACTAGATTATTGCAATTCCTTTGCAGATGGTTTGCACAGACGCGTTCAATGTGAATGACATGGGTTGCACGAACTCCGCTGCTAGAAGGCTACGTTAAACTACCATGCATGATTACGTCTACACTCATTCGTGGGGGGAGGTATATACAGATTTTCTCCCGTCCCTACGCCCATGTGTTCATTGATCTTTTCATATTTAAAGACCACTCTAGTAGTTTAAAAACACTAGACAACCCAGCACTTGAATTCACGAGATATGAGCTCAGATAGACCCTATTCGTAATCAGCCTATGTTTGTGTCAGTTTTCCTGTCATTTTTATTACTTAAGCAGTGATTTGCAGCGAAGCTGATATGTAGCTGTTTACTAACAGGTTCGCTATAGTAAATAGCTGACAAAACAGATTTTTAGCAGTTGGAACAGGGGCTGTTGTGGTGTTAATAACCAAAACTAGCTTAGCATTGTCAATTTTTCTGAATTGTTGAGGTAGTCCAATGAAAAGAAACTCTCAGATGGACTGAAAGCAAGGAGAACCCAATTGATATGGATAGCCCAGTCAATTGATAAGTAATTTCTATAACAAAATTACATTACAGTTCTCTGACCAGTTTTCTCTGCTGCTTTTATGTATTAAGAGGGCCGGACAGAACACGTTGGCAGGCCGGGTCCGGACCGCGGACCGAAGGCCGTATGAATATTCCTGTCCTAGTGTAGCTCGGTTCGCGTTGTTGACCAGTCGTAACTTTGGGCTCTGATAGGTTCAGAGGACATTAAATAATACCCAGTCGCTGCATATTACCTTGCTGGGTAATATTAGTTCTTTCAAGTAAATGTAGTGGAGTCCCATAGGCATATTCGATTTCGAGCACTGAGATCGGCGCTAATCTCCGGTTTCTGAGGCAAGCAGAGACGCAGGTGACTTACGCCAGCACCCCTAGCACTGCTAAAGGGTTATTGCCACCCCATTCGGTTCTTCCCAAAGTATTCCCTCGACTTACAATTTCCAGGGGACGCAGTTGCACCCCTTGCATGCGCTCCTCTCGACGCCCCAAGAAATACAACTGGAAATAAGAGAGTTGACAGAGAGTTTCGAGTTAAGTCTTCTGATCTGATTTCGTTGATTTTCTGTCAGGCAACCGATACAGGGGACTCAATGTTAGTTCATGTATTCGGTGCCTACTTTGGACTGGTCTTTAATCGAATCGTCTACAACAGAGGTGCACAACCTTTCAAGGACGAAGGGCCACATTTTTCGGTCCCAAGGGCCACGTGCGCTTTTTCTAATGCAGAAGTGGTACGTTGACAGTAAACGTTGATAGCAATATTTAATATGGTTATGGATAAATATATGTCGACAGGACTAATGGAATTAATAGAATTTCTGATGAATACAATCAATACAGTAGGAACAAATGAAATTGAAATGATTAGTACTGTAATTTTAATGTAGAATTGAAGGCCAAGGTCTTGTTAATCAAAAAATACTATGACTATGTTCAATTATTAATTCATAAAATTTAAACCCCAAAGGTCAATCGCCTTTTTTATAGCCAATGGAGTTATTGAGACTGAACGTCTTTAACAATCTTATTCATATTTTGTGGCCGTTCACTTGTTGCAACTTTCAAAACCGAGCACTCAACCGGAACCTAAGAACATGTTTGTTCAATTTCATTACAGAAAATGTTTGTTCACACAAGTATGTGCTTCCAAATAGTCGCGAAGGCTTTAAAGTGGCCCGACGGCCTTCTTGCTTTCATATTAGCGCTACAGAAGAAGTCATTCGTTCTAAGGGTCTAAGTCGCCATCGATTCAAATTATCTATAGAAGAGACTTTAGCCTCTTACCATGACATACCATATTATACAGATGTGAGAGAGCAGAGGACGAATTTTAGAATGCTTTGTTGAACTGATAGCAGAAATTCGTGAGCTTCTTAACAGCAAGGGCACAATAATAATAAATGATAATAACAAGGCTTAAAGTGTAGCGCTAATATAAAACAAGAAAACCTTCGGGGCCACTTTAAAGCCTTCAGGCCACTTTCTATTGAAATCCTGGAAACGTCCGCGGGCCACAAAAAATCGTCGGCGGGCCACCAGTGGCCCGCGGGCCACGGGTTGTGCACCCCTGGTCTACAAGAAGGAAGTTGACGAGGCGGATGAAAACGAAGGATTCGTCTACCATTCGGTCATATTTTCCATGATAGCAAACGTCCAGCGTAGTTAGTCTTCTTGCATTCAACCAAAATTTTTGAGCGGCATGTCGTCGGCAGTGTGTCTCTTTATCTATAGCAGGGGTGGCCAAACCCTTGGAAGGTGCGTGCAGCAAATGACAATTATTTTCAAGAGCTTGAGAACCGCATTGTCACAAAATTGAGACGAAAACGATATAGTGAGATCCAAGTTGTTTGCAAAATTTCATTAAATTTCTGCAGTGGCGTACCGAGGGGGGGTGGGGGAGCACTTTGTTGACAGCCCCCGGGCCCCGGGCGGGGGGGCCCGAAGAGGGGTCTAAGCTAGGGTTAGGTTAGGGTTAACCCTAACTTAACCCTAACCCTAACCCTAGAAATGATGTGCTGATGACCTTTTTTGCTCGTCAGCTCGAAACGCTAGGGCCCCCATGGCAAAGATGCCCCCCGGGTCCCCAAAAGTCACGCTACGCCACTGAATTTCTGCTCCTATTTTTATGGGGCCTATGAAAAAATTGGCAAACAGGCACAATTATTACTGTTAGGCAACAATTGTAGGTCTATGCTTCTGTTGATCAGTTAATATACTAAAACATATCTACTTTTCGCGAGCCGCAGATTCTGCTAGAAGAGTCGCAGTTTGGCCATCCCCGATCTATAGCGTTATTTAAAGTGGCTTAAGAGGCATTGCTGCCTGTGTGAAAGCCACTAGGAGCGCTAACGGGACTTGAACCACGCTCCGGCAGCTTACCGCTCCAGCGCGTAACCCACTCTGCCATCTTCCGCCCCAAACAAGGTAATCTGGTTTTCAAATTTTTCACAAAATATTATCATAAAATATTGGAATTTCAAATGGAACCGAGAAAGAAATTGAATTTTTATTAACGATTGAGGCTATTGCTAGAAGCAGAACTGATATGACTCTAGTTATCGACCTAGCATTAGTTTAGCATGTCAAGTGTCTGATAGCGTTAATAAGAAAATCCAAGATGATTCCAACAGCGAATTCTAATGAATGCACGTGTACAGGTAGACTAGCTATATCGTGGCTAATGTAGACTCGTTGGCTTCCCTGTGTGAAATCCACCAGTGTTTGATCCAGGCGTGCTAGGAGGAGGAGATTTCACCCCAAAACCTCAAAATTTCTTTCAAAATTTCAGCAGTGACAAAGCACACGCACTGTGCTCTGCGCTCACAATTGCCATGTCTTGTGCTAGGAAATTTCATCCTCCCCCTCAGCCAAGTCAATCCCCCTCCCAAAGGCCTGGAGTTTGGATAAACCCCGGAGAACCACTATGTTTCACCCATCCAAATCATTCAAATTTCGGTCTTGCTGTGTGAAGGTGACAGTGGCATTCGTTGCTGCTGAGTGACTGATGTCTGGAAATCAGGGATATTTTTACACGCCCCTAGCACCACCGCCAACACCCCCCCCCAATTAGAGACCGACACCTCCAAATTTTCCCCAATCCGAGCCTGATATGCACTCCTAACACTCTCCAACACCCCCAATTTGAGACTGACACCCTCCAAACTTGATAATTCTAGAAATAACCCTGTTGGAAATTACTTCTTCAGGAACCGTATTTATTTGGTTGTACTGACCGAGTTTCAACGCTGGGACGGCGATAAGACGAAGGTCGGCTGCGAAAAGACGTTAACCTTAACTCCATCCTGTCTCTGCCAACAATTATTAAGATGAAATCCGCGCAAACTGAAATATATGCGTATTGTAAAAGTTCAAATTTATTAACAATCTGTTAATTCACTAATTCCTTAATTCTTCGATCCACTAATTCATTCATAGTCCCGAGACAATATTTTACTATTTATTCAATTGGTTAATTAGAATTATTTCGCTATTTAATTAGTTAATTGGAAGATATTTAACTAATTTGTTAATTTATTGACCTGTCAATTCACTAATTCGATAAATTGACAATTCAGCTCTAGGCACCTACAGCCTCATCTCTCCCACTAAATCCACAAATTTACATTAGCTTGACATTATGAGACATCCTTTTAAAATTTCAAGTTAAAATTCAGCTCAGGCTGACTTCGCCTCTAATTCAACACTTATAAATCTGACCACAAGAAGAAGACGCCACTTTCTAGTGTCTCTATATTTTCCATTTATTCCATTATTATTTAAATTTGAGCTAAAATTAATTAAATTTGATTTCTACTCCAAAAAGCGCTCTTGCGTCATCAATAATCGCTAATTCGTTCATATTCTTGTTTTGCAGACTCGAGGAAATGTTTAGCGAAACAGCCCGTAGCCCCTGCTCGGCATGCAGCCTATCAGGCCGCGGCCCTTGGAGTTAGCATTGGTACTGCCTTGGCAGGAGGCGCTATAGTAGGTCCACTTAGCATTGATTAGATGCATTACAGAGTGCTACGTTGGAGATGTATAATGCTTTACACTATGAAACTGTATTGAAATAGTATGAACTAGATTTTCATGTTTTGCCTACCTAGCCTATTTGTTTTTGTACTTTGGTTGTTCGTCACTGCTGTTTGCTTCACGCTATTTTCTTCCTGTCGTTTACTTATGATGACGTTTAGTTCGACGTACAGTATTGTAATACGTGCATATCTGAATGTCTAATGATACCGCCAGGCGCTAACGTTTCTGGCGTTTCTTTGCCGAATTCTATAATCATTCTGGGTTTGATCTTGCCGATATCAATCTGGAACCAACCAGGCAGAGATGATATCATGAACGATGAAGATGTGTGGCTTATTCCAACGGTCCAACGGATGGCTTTCCAACTGAAGGGTATCAGAGAAGCTGCTCGAACAGCCTAGGGCAGACAGAACCTCGGAAAGTAATCACGCCTCGCGCCAAAAAATGCGATTCACCCCCAAAATATGGATCTTTGACTGTCGTTAATCATCACTTACCGAATCTCTAATCATTGTCATATATAGGCATAGGCGGATTTAGAGTTTAATATTTGGGTAGGCTAGCATGGGGGTCTGGAGGTATCATCCAGCACGCGTGCCATCCAGCACGCGTGCCAAGCAGTTCCAATTCACGCTTTAGATTACTGAAGACATTTCTGATCTTTATGTACAGGGTGGCGCAAAAAATCGGACTATATTAAATGCAAACCTAAATGTAACTAGTCCGGTTTTTTGCGCCACCCTGTATAGAAAGCTTGCAAACGAATATTTTAGCGAATATTTCTTGTGATCGTGCAATCATTTGCATGAATATTAGGGTGGAGTGAAAATGTACTCCGACGCTGAGGAATTAATTATTGCTGAACTATTTCTGCAGGGCCAGACTTGCACTCCACAGGTGGCGGTAGGCGGCATTAGTAAACGTAAAATAGTTGCATGTTATTGTATTGAATCTATTATATTGCATCAGATGGTTTTTTAAAAATGCTATAAGACCTAGGCCTAACTCCAACGTTAAGAGGACAATGATCATGTCAGCGATAGAAAGGAATGGACTCTGCATAGCACCAAAGTTAACAAGGGAGATGAAGTGGACATTTTTGACCGTCCTATATATAGGCCTATCTGTACAGCGTGACATTTGTAGGAGAGAGGGAATTTCTGGTCGCTGCCTGGCTCTTCCCCAATGGCATGGTTATTTCTAGGATTATCAATTTGGGAGTGTCGCGGTATATTCTGGGGTCGGTCCCTGTTGAAAAAGTCTGACAAGCAATAAAGGTCATCCCCGGCTCAGATTAGGGGGAGAGGGGGTTGAGAGTGTCGGTCTCAAATTGGGGGGTGTTTTGGTGTTAGGGTGTTAGGGTGTAAAAATAACCCTGCCCAATGGTCTACTCTATGCATAGAAAGGGAAAGTTTCGTGCTGCCATTTAACTTATTTAGCCTACTTAACTTATTTAGCATAATGAAACAACTAAAAATGCTTTTTCTGTCACTAGTCTGATTGTTTTCATCTACGGGTTCGACTCTCGAATACCACACTTTGGCTTTTTGTATCTCGGCAGTGAATGACGCTATTGGCCAATGCAGCGTGAACAGAATAATAATAATGTGATTTTAAGCGGTTCAGGAGGCCTAAGTATGTCTGTGTTAAAACCACCGTTGTAACTCGCCACATTCAGTAAGTTAGTTTTACGAGATAGCCTTTGAATCCGTTTACTGCTTCAAATATTCTTCTTTAAGTTCTCTGCCCGGAAGCAGGTCCTGGTTCCCATTGGCGCCATCTATCTCTGTCAGCAGCTTGGGTCTTTAATCCTTTGTATCCGTCTTTTGGCATCATCCAGTGCAGTAGTGATGTACGTGGTCTTCCTCTGTTTATTTTCCCCCCCATGTGCCCTTCCAGTATTGTTTTGAACAACGATTCTCCTCTTAAAATGTGGCCCATCCAGTTCCTTTGCCTTTGTTTTATTGTTTGTATTATTGTCTTTTCTCTTCCACGATATCTAGGACTTCTTTATTGGATATATGTTGAGTCCAGCTTATTCTTTCCATTCGCCTCCATATCCACATCTCGAACGCCTCCAGTCTTCTGATGTCGTCTTTTCTCATCGTCCATGTCTCTGAGCCATATAACACCACACTCCATATCAGTGTTTTAATCATTATCTTCTTTAGCCCTTTATCGAGATTACTCCTCATTATTTCCTTCCTTTGGTAGAATGCTTCCTTTCCCATTGCAATTCTCCTTCTTATTTCGCTTTGACATCTGGCATCTTCCGTGATAAGGCTGCCAAGGTAGCAGAATTGTTTCACTTGTTCTACCTTCTGTCCATAGATTGTGATGTTTGCCTCCTTTCCTTGCTCTTTACTGATGACCATCACTTTCGTCTTTTGATGTTAATCCTCATACCATATTCTTCGGATACGAAGGCCAGTCTATCCATGATGTTTTGTAAGGCTTTTTCTTTGTTTGCTAACATAGCCTGATCGTCTGCAAATCGCAATGCTGGTACCAATACTCCTCCTACTTTGATTCCTTCATCCAACTCCTCTAGTGCTTCTTTGATCAGTTCTTCGATGTATATATTGAATAGCAGTGGTGACAGCGGGCATCCCTGTCTTACCCCTCTTCCAATCTTTCCCGGTTCTGTCATGTCTCCTTCTATTCTTATTCTCACTGCTTGTCCCATGTAGAGATTACCGATTAGCCGTCTTTCTCTCCAATCCACTCCAAGTCTTCGCAATGCCCTCATTAACTTAACCCAGTCCACTCTATCAAAGGCCTTCTCATAGTCTACAAAGCATATGTAGACATCCTTGCCATGTTGTATACTTCTTTCACTTAGTACTCTTAAAGATCCAATGGCATCCCTAGTCCCCATCCCTCTTCTAAATCCAAATTGATCATTGCCAAGGAAGTGGATGCTATCAACTTTGCCTGTATTCTTTTGGTGAGAATTTTCAGAACAATTTTGGCTGCATGACTAACCAAGCTGATCATTCTAAATTCCTCACAATTTACTGCATTCAATTTCTTCTCTACAGGAATCATAACTGTCTGTAGGAAGTCTTCTGGCCATATCCCAGTTGCATAAATGTCACGACAAATTTGATATAGTACCTTCCTTCCCTTCTCTCCGAGTGATTTTAGCATTTCACTGGGTATGTTGTCAACTCCTTCTGCCTTGTTGTTTTCCATTTCTTCTATGGCCTTTGTTATTTCTTCTTCTATTATGTCTGGTCCTTTATCCTCCAGCTCTTCATTATATTCTTTTTCACCTAGGTCTATGGGTCTATTATCTTTCATGTAAAGCTCTTCAATGTACTCTTTCCACCTTTTCTTCACAGTTTCATGATCAGTTAACAGTTTTCCTTCTTTATCTTTAATTGTATTACCACTTCCTCCTCTTCCCGATTTCTTTGTCAGTCTTTTTACCCTTTTATATACTTGATCATATCTTCCTCTACATTGCATGTCTTCTATTTCTTTGCACTGTTCCTCCCACCATTTCTCTCTTGCACTGTCTGTTGTTTTCCGTAATTTATTATTTAGTCTTCTGTATTCCTTCTTTGCTTTCTCTGTAGTTTGATGTTTCCAATGCCTCCTCTCCTCCATGAGCTTGATCATTTCTGATGTAATCCATGGTTTCTTTGCACATTCTCCTTCTTTTGTAGCCTAATGTTTTTATTGCCTCTTCTGACATAATGTCCTTTAGTTTCTGCCAGCGTTCCTCAATCGTTTTATTTCCACTTGTTTGCTCAATTCGTTTTTCTATGCCTTCCGATAGTACCTGTCCTTTTTCCTTAATTGCTTCTCTATTCCATTTCTTCTTTATCATTTTCCTTTTCCTGATTAATTTGAGGTTTAATTCCATGTTTATGCCCACCAGGTTATGGTCCGTGTCTGCATCTGCTCCTGGGTAGGCACAGGCATTCTTTACACTGTTCCGGTATCTCTTTCTAACCATGATGTAATCAATCTGGTGTCTTGATCTATCACCTGGCATTTTCCATGTATACCTCCTTCTTTTGGATGGTTAAACCAAGTGTTTGTTACTATTAACTGTTGGCGCTTGCAGAATTCAACTAGTTCTTTTCCTCTGCTGTTTCTAACACCCAACCCATATGGTCCAATGCACCATTCTTCTTTTCCCTCTCCAACTGTGGCATTCCAATCACCCATTACAATCACATGGCTCGTGCCTTTTATTTTTCCTAGGTATTCCTCAATTTTTTCATACATTAGGTCTACTTCTTCATCCTCATGCGCTGATGTTGGCATGTATACCTGTATCACAACCATATCAACTGGTGATGCTTTGATTTCCACTGCTAGTAGTCTATCCTCAATTTGCTCCACATTTGTTACACTGTTAGCAAAGTCTTTGTTGAGAAGTATAGCTACTCCACTTTGTCCATTTCGTCCACCTGTATGAATAACTCTTACTCCCTCACTCATAAAATCACCATTGCTTTTCCATCTGACTTCTGATAAGCCCAGGATTCCAAATTTCAACCTTTTCATTTCTAATATTACATTTGCCAATTTCCCTGGTCTTAACATAGTACAGACATTCCATGTCCCAATTCTCTCTCGATGTTTCTGTTTTGCTCGTTTGCAAGGGTTTCGCTTGATTACGACCTTGGAATCCTCGCCTGTTCCACTGCCGGACGCGACTCTGCCCACAAGGTGTGCAGACCCGTTGACGTCGTTACTGCTAACATATAACTGACTTTCCATTAAGAACTACTTGGGACTATAATTGGGGTGGTATCCCGTTGCCTTCCCCAATGGTTTGAGTTTGGAGTTCCTTCTCCTAGACGGACATGCCTAAAGAGGCTTAGCGAGCTCCATCTGCCCCGGTTTAACATCCGAGTTCCTTCTCCTAGTCTGTCTGTGACCAGAGCCTGCGTTAGCCGTCCAGCTATTTGGTTCCTGCGAAGCCTGCCCACCTCGCGTAGCGCCCTAGGTGGTACTTCGGTTTTTACACCTTCTCCACTGATGGTATAGCCTTCAACAGTCATCACCGTAAGCTGGACGTTGCCACCCCCCCACCACGATGAGGTGCAGGTTGGATTTTGTGGGGGGGGGGCTTCAAATATAAGAAAAAAATAAGCGAAGGATTATTATGGCGGAGAAAACGGTATTCGCAAAGATGCAAAAGCGTTCAGAATACATGAGTCAAACCTGAAAAATTAAGCTAGCTTCATTTCAATAACTATAGTGCTATTTAAATTGGCTTAGGAGGCATTAGCTGTCTGTGCGAAGGCCACACTAGGGGCGCTAACGGGGCTTGAACCGCGCTCCGTCAGCCTACCGCTCCAGCGCGTAACCCACTCTGCCATCTTCCGCCCGCAGTGGCTGTACGATTCCAGCATTCACAAGTGATGCCGAGAACCGAAAGAAGCTGGATGTAAGCAAAACGATGAGTCGGCCGAGAGGAACGATGGAAATATATCGATGTTGTCATCGGCACAAAGGAGAAGGAAACAAACTTCTGAAATTAGACGAAAGTGATCAGTGCTAGAGGAAACTGACTGCCAAGGATCTAGGACAGTGGCGTAGCAATATATGCTCGGGGGCCCTTGGCGAAAAACGGGCAGGGGGCCATTTCCAGAGACGATCTGACAAGTTAGAGTAAATGTTGACGACCTTTTTTTGCTTGTCGGTCTTTTTTCGACCTGACAACTTTACAACTTTGCGAAAAAAATTTTTTTGCTCGGGTCGGGGCCCTTTGCAGGTCGGGGGGCCCTTGGCATTTGGCCAGGTTGTCCATTTGGCTGCTACGCCTCTGATCGAGGACTAGAAATGAAATTGGCGACGGCATCTGTGTCTGAACATAGCTGGGAAGATGTATGTCTGACCTGACCTAACCTGACCACGCAAATACCTCCTATTGATCTATTTATTGCGCAGCAGTCCAACCAACGTAAATACTGACAGTTTGTTATGTTGAGCGCTGCGAACCATTAATCACGACTTTCCAAAAATAGCATGCACCACTCCTTATGCTATTACCACTTATCCGTTACCAAGATGATTCATCTGCGGGCAGATCATGTCTGGCGAAGCGGTTAGCAGCAGCACGGCGTTCGTTCGTCCACAACGGCGCGGACATCTCACACAAAAGACGCCAAATTAATTATCTCTATAACCGGATAATCCTGTTACGGCATTGATATTATTATTATATCTGCGTGCAATTCTGATCACGTGCTGTTTTTGTTCGTCCTTCGTTTTGGTTCACGTGAACAGCATGCAGGGCTCAAGCCAGCTTCCATTTCGGCAGAAATAATTCTTTGGGTCACGCTTCCCCCGCCCCGTGCGCGTGTAGGTTGACTTGGATTGTCATTCTGTCGTAGTTAAATGCGAAAGTCTGACCAAGTTGCCATTTAGAAGTCCTCCTAGGTCTGGCAAAGTCTGTTTTCATTCGGGCATAAAGGCCCCCAACTGCTCGCCCGCCCAGTAAATTAAATCAGAATGTTATCTTCGAGTGGCATCGCCGCTGGCGATAGGCGTCCAAAAGAGACGACGAATTATTCTGTAAGCAACGCTTAGACGGCTGGCTAATCATTGTTCAATGCGTTGGCTATTTTGGCGGTGTCATGGCGTTTCAATCGCTACTGAATCGATCTGGAGTTTTCCGGTATGGTCTTTTCTTAGGCCAAAACCATTCCGAGTTAGGCCTACTACAGTCTGTGCCTAGGCCGACTCGATTCTTCGTCCAGGTTACCAACAGCTCACGTCTGAATTTGCTTGCCTTACTTTACATGCAGCCTATTCGACATTCTTTTCTCTGTCAGTTATGTTATGACATATTATTATTATCATTATTATTATTATTATTATTATTATTATTATTATTATTATTATTATTATTATTATTATTATTATTATTATTACACTGACAATTTCTTGAGCGCCATATAACCAAAGGTCAGGAGTAAGGGCTCATTACAGAGTCCACCTATAGGCCTACAAATAAAAATAAGTAACAGTAATAATATATTAAAAGAAAACAAAAAATGGAAAATAATCTAAACCTGAAGAGAATAGGATTTCCGGAACAGATGTGTCTTTAGATTTTTCTTGAAGGATGACAGAGAACAGGACGATTTAATTAACAGTCATCGGTAGAACGTTTCATGTCTTTGGCCCCGACACTGCAAAGCCCTGGAACCAGGGATATTTTTACACCCCTAACACCCCCCCAACACCTTCCCTCCCCCAACACCCACTCCCCAATTTGAGGTCGACACCCTCCTAAATTTGGTAATGTGACAATTGTATGCATACAAAATGCATACTAATTAGCTCCGGACACCCCCTCAATTAATTTGAGGTCGACACCTCCCAAATTCGCAATCCTAGAAATAACCCTGCCTGGAACCGAGTGATGACATAAATGTGTAGAAGCCTCTATTAGGATTTTTCTTGTCACTAGGCCTATAAGGCATTTACTGAACGGAACTAACAGTTTATTTAATCTTTTTGAATTCATTTACAAGTATGATTCAATTGATTGTGCAGTTGTGTTGAGATTAATACTGTAATAACCATACATTTATCCTATTGAATCAAACGTTTGTATCGGTTAGACGTCGAATTTTGCAACAATCAGCCAACATCAAATCCACAATTGCTTATGATTCACGTCCAAATTGCGTAACCGACTAACTGACCACAACAAAAGACTTGACTAAATAGACATTATTATTTTGAGAAAGATTCTTCTACAGAAGCGCATATTCATAATGTATCCCACATTCTAACGGAAACACCCACAACATTTAGACCAGTGTTAGACTGATGCAGGTTGTTAAATTAATTATATATTAAAAGAGAAGAAAAGACGACGCCGGCCTTTTTTACATTTTTTTTTTTTACTTTCATTTATTTTTATATTTATTCGTGCTTTCAAAACTGCGGCTTTTCGTCGTTATGAGAAATAATTAGCAACTTAAATTTTTGCAGTGGGTTTGGGGGAGAGGGGGCAAGTGCCTTCTGTGCCCTCGTAGATCCGTCCGTGACATCCACCGGTCGAAACTGGCGACGGATGGCCATTGTTATTATTAGCCTACACTCAGACAGTCGAACCGTCATCGACACGGCGCCGTGAATACAGAGTGTTCCACAAGGCTCCGTACAAGGGCCACGGTCATTGACACTGTACATGACGCCGATCATACAAAATCCAGCTTCATCCGGAGTGACTATACATATATTATACTGATGACGCACGACTGTACATGGCACTCGTCAACAACGAGACGCAATGCTAACTCGGGTGATGAACGTTATGAGCAGTCTCTTTTGCAGAGATCGCGGGGTCAACAAACTGCTACAGCCATCATAAATACGGTAAAACATGACCCAACTCTACTCAATAAAGCCCAACCCATGGGTTAACCCAACCCATGGCCATCCAAGCTGCGCAGTAATATTGTATGGTAAAAGTTACAATGCAATATTGCGCACTACAGTGCACGGACTAGACGTTCGTATTTACTGTGTATTTTAGTAATGGTTCAATCCCTAACGTTATAGTACAGTATTGTGCGTTACAAATGCTTTACTTGTTTGCGAAAAGTATTACGGAATTTAAGGCCTACAGGTCTGCATTCCTAATGAGACGTCTTGGAAATTGTTATTTTAAAACGTATTCAACCGGAAAATGTCGTTTGGCCGAATTCACAGAATTGTCTATACTCTATAGGATCAAAACCACATGCTAAGCATAGAGTCTCACAGAATGAATAAACAAACGGAATTCGCCCACAGGCTAGCACGGATTAATACGGATCATAGCGATGAATCGCCTATGTTCTATGTCACCCATAGCGGCATTTTTACTACAGTAGAACTTCGTTATAACGCACTTAACGGTCTGTAAAACTTAGTCCATTATTGTGAATTATGTTATATCCATTCATTCATCATCATCGCATATACAGCCGGCAGGGGCCGTTGCGTCACCACTCCGCCATGACCATGCACTATATGGCTTGTTTTCATAGAAAGGTGGTAGTAGAACCGCTCTGTTGCTGAAGTTGGTCGAGCCATCTCTTCCTCGGACGCCTGGGCTTGCGTCTCCACGTGGCGTCAGACGGAACACCTGACCATAGGCGGATTTTATTAAAGGCTATGGATGGTAGGCTTAAGCCTACCCAACTAATCCAACCAAAACAAAAAAATGTTTTCCCATCAACACCAGGTCTGTCGCGTGCTGGATGGCACCCCCAGACTCCCATACTAGCCTACCCAAATATTAAACTCTAAATCCGCCTATGCACCTGACGTTAGGTCGACACAGCATCGCAGGATCTGGTCAGGTGGAGTGGTGGCTTCTAGTCGGGCTACGTGCCAGAAAAGTGCTAGACGGTGCACCAACGAACGGAGTCCATGAGCGGTCGTCGAGGCGTTGGTTACGTATAGTGGTACCAACGGATTCCAAGGATGAGGCGCAGGCTTTTCACGTGGAAAGCCTCCAAGGTTTTCTCATCCCCCCGACAGCATGGTTCAGGTCTCGGTTGCGTACAAGAGTACCGATAGAACGAGCGATTGGTAGATGCGAATTTTGAGAGACAATCGAAGGCTCTCGTCTTTCCAGACATTCCGAAATTTCCAGACATTCCGGAATTTACGGCATTGCTGAGGGGACAATATTGATACGAATGTTCAGGTCTTGTCGTCAGTAGCCGATTATATCCATTACGGTGGCGCACCACACGGGACCGTACATCGCGGTACGTCGTAACCGAGTAGGCACTATACGTTATAACCGAGTCCGTTATATTGCAGTTGTACTGTACCTCACGCGCGAAATTAAGGCACTGTGATCATTGACCCATCCTGTACTAAATGCCTATTTGTCTGACTGAAACGTCTGGACTGGATGGTTGACGATGAATTTACGTCCCTGTGTTCTCCGTGCCGTTTTATTTAGACTTTTGAATGATCAGTCAAACGTCTGAAGAAAATGGTCCGCTTATAAGCATCGTCATTTCATCCGCGTAGATCCAAGCACGCTGCGAGAAACTAATAAATATAGCCAGTCTGCCCACCACCCTTTGGCAGCCCAGAATAGATGTTCAAAGACGGAACAACTTGGTCTACATTTACCGCATCTAGAGCGACAATTGAAAGAAATGGAAAGGCAAGAGACGGGGGTGGGTGCACAGATGTTGGCATAGTTGTGAAGTTTCGAGAAAGTTTTTTAAAGTTCGTAAAAGTTCAAGGAAAAATAAAGTTCGGAAAAGTTCATAAAAGTTGGAATTTCCAATTTAGTTCTCGTCAGGTGACTCAGTCTCAGAAGAGCAATCGATGAGCATCGGAATAGCAGAGGTTTTCGATTTTATCCATCACTCGTCAGTTACAATGCACTTTGACAATCTTCTCAACTGTCTAACTGTCCTACATCATGCGAGTCTGTTGCGTTTTTTTGTATGTATAAATTCAAATGCTGATAAATTTCTCTCACATGGCCTGTCTTATGTGACCTGCGATAGCACTTTGAAAGCAATATTCTGTAGTTCGGGTGATTGTGCACCAAATGATACCCATCACTTATGCCATCGCTTCTACGTTGTAACTTATAGGCCATCTTTTGCAATGATAATTCGAATAGAACTTGATGAACTTAAAAACCTTGCCAATAAAGTTCACACCGCTCAAAGCCGATTGAAAGCCACAGCTATGGATTTTGGAATCTCAAAACATTGCAGGCCCGATGCTTAGTGCAAGTACCAGTTTGGCACCTCTATTAAAATTGTTTTGATGCGAGGGCATTTGGTGCAACATCATCTTTGTAAAGTAAACAATCTTACATTACAAACAGCGCCTTAATAATACAGAACTAATCGCCTGTCTACAGCACCACGCAGAATATATATTATTTATTTATTTATCTATCTATTTATTTATTTATTTCATCTTCCAAATCAAAATCAAATCCAACATGGCAATATTAAAATAATAGAAAAGCAAAGTGCTTACCGAATAAACTACAGATAAGTAAAAGGTTAAACAGAGTAAATACAAAAAAGAAACTTAAATTTATAATATTAAGATTCTTGCTCTGTTTGTCCAGTTTGTCTGTTACCTTCGAGCGTTCTGATTGGTCACCAATCGACGTTGCGAAGTCGAATGCGTAACCTCTGTCCTGGGCTGTGCATGTGCACGAGGCTGTTGCCATTGACAGCCATTGTCTATTGTTTAATCAAAACTGTGTAACAATCGAATTGCGTAACCTCTGTTCTGGCTGTGCACGACGGTGTTGCCATTGACAACCATTGTCTATTAATCAAAACTGTATAATATAATCAACGGAGCGTTCGAAGCGTCTTAATTGCAGCTCAAACCCCCGTTCCCTTTCCCTCTCCCCATCCCTCTCTCAAACAAACCCCCCCTCTCCTCCCCAGCCCATTCCCCTCCCCACCCTCTTTCCATCCCCCCCTCTCCCAACCCCCTTCCTCCCCTCCCAACCCCTAACCCTCTCCCAACCCCCCTTCCTCCACCCCTCTTTCACCCCCTTCCTCCCAACTCTCTCCCAACCCCCTTCCCTCCACCCCTCTCCCCACCTCTCTTCCACCTTCTCTCCCCAACCATCTCCCAACCAACCATCCCTTTGGTTGAGCTTGGCTGTGTGCCTTTCGAATATACCCCCCTTCCCCTCCCGAAATCTACCGCAATTTGACGCAAATGTGCAACGTCATGCCCTACAGATTAGCATTATGAGATTTTTGCATAGCTACGGAAATTTACCGCAATTTTATGCAAATGTGCAACGTCATGCCCTATAGATTAACATTATGAGATTTTTGCATAGCTACGGAAATCTACCGCAGTTTGACGCAAATGTGCAACGTCATGCCCTATAGATTAGCATTATGAGTTTCAAATGTTCCGTTTAGTACTTTAAACTTTAAAAGTCCCTTTTATAATTCCTTACGTTTCTATCGATTCCTGAAATTTGTATCCCCGGGTTTCTTGCAAAGGAATTAATTATTCATCGATTATTAGTTAAATTAAATGCGTGTTTGTGCAGCTCCGAATGGTGAATAGGATCTTTGTATAGCACCTATATCTCAGCGGTTATAAACGTTAGAAAGACGCGGTTACGCTTCGCTTAAGGCTAATTTTATAGAACACATTTAGGCCCGATTTGTGTAAGCAGTTGATGTTTAATTTGTTTGTTGGAATATTCGTTGCCTCGAACGAAGCGAGCCTGCACTGCGAGCGAAGCGAGCATTTTTTAGTATAATATTAAGATCCTTGCTCTGTATGTCTGTTACCTTCAAGCGTTCTCATTGGTTGGCTGTGTGAGCGTTCTGATTGGTTGGCTGTGTGACGTTCTCATTCGTTACCTTCAAGCGTTCTGATTGGTTGGCTGGGTGAGCGTTCTGATTGGTCGTTCTGGAATCTTCTTCGCGAAAATGCGACGCGAAGCGAACGGCGACGCGAAGCATTTCGAACCGCTTCGCGAAGCGAACGGCGACGCGAAGCGAACTGCCACGCGAAGCGTTTGACGAAGCGTACGTTGCGGCGTCAGAGCTTGGCTACGTGGCATATGTACGTCATTGAAACGTTGTTCAGCAGCATGAATTCAATGATTGGGTTTTAGTATTATCCTGCACTGCGAGCGAACAATTGCGAGCAAAGCGAGGAAAGTTAATCAGAAAGATGCTCGCTTCTTGTTAATACTAGAAAGATGCTCGCTTCGCTCGCGCTCGCTTCGCTCGCAGTGCAGGATTTAAAACCCAATCATTGAATTCATGCTGCTGAACAACGTTTCAATGACGTAATAATAAAGCTCTGACGCTGCAACGTACGTTCGTCAAACGCTTCGCGTCGCCGTTTCGCTTCGCGAGTTGTAGCCTACACACTATGACGCTGCCACGTACGCTTCGTCAAACGCTTCGCGTGGCCGTTCGCTTCGCGTGGCCGTTCGCTTCGCGTCGCATTTCGCTTCGCGAAGCCTAAGATTCCAGAACGACCAATCAGAACGCTCACCCAGCTAACCAATCAGAACGCTTGAAGGTAACGAATGAGAACGTCACACAGCCAACCAATCAGAACGCTCACACAGCCAACCAATCAGAACGCTTAAAGGTAACAGACATACAGAGCAAGGATCTTAATATTATGCAAAAATGCTTGCAATTTCTCGCTTGCTCGCACTGGCTCTCTCTTCGCTCGCAGTGCAGGCTCGCTTCGTTCGAGGCAACGAATATTCCAACAAACAAATTAAACATCAACTGCTTACACAAATCGGGCCTAAATGTGCTCTATAAAATTAGCCTTAAGCGAAGCGTAACCGCGTCTTTCTAACGTTTATAACCATGAGATATAGGTGCTATACGAAGCTCCTATTCACCATTCGGTGCTGCACAAACATGCATGTAATTTAACTAATAATCGATGAATAATTAATTCCTTTCAAGAAACCCGGGATAAAAATTTCAAGAATCGATAGAAACGTAAGGAATTAGAAAAAGGACCTTTAAAGTTTAAAGTACTAAACGGAAATTTGAAACTCATAATGCTAATCTATAGGGCATGACGTTGCACATTTGCGTCAGATTGCGGAAGATTTCCGTAGCTATGCAAAAATGTCATAATGCTAATCTATAGGGCATGACGATGCACATTTGCATCAAATTGAGGCGTAGGTAGCTATGCAAAAATCTAATAATGCTAATGCATGACGTTGCGCATTTGTGTCAAATTGCGGTAGATTTCTCAGGAGGAAGGGGGTTATATTCCGGGAGACACACAGCCAAGCTCAACCAAAGGGATGGTTACATTAAAATTGTTTTGGGTTGGAAAGAGGGGTGGAGGAAGGGGGTTGGGAGGGGGTTTAGGGGTTTGGGGGTTGGGAGGGAGGAAAGGGGTTGGGGAGAGGAGGGGACTAAGAGGTGGAGGAGGGGGGGGTTTGTTTGAGAGAGGGATGGGGAGAGAGGGAAAGGAAACGGGGGTTTGAGTTGCAATTAAGACGCTTTGAACGCTCCGTTGATTAGAAAATAACAGACAATGGTTGTCAATGGCAACAGCCTCGTTCACAGCCCAGGACAGAGGTTACGCAATTCGATTGTTACACAGTTTTGATTAAGCAATAGACAATGGTTGTCAATGGCAATAGCCTCGTGCACAGCCCAGGACAGAGGTTACGCATTCGACTTCGCAACGTCGATTGGTGACCAATCAGAACGCTTGAAGGTAACAGACAAACTGGACAAACAGAGCAAGAATCTTAATATTATAAATTGAATTTAAAAACTGGTGAAAAACATATTATAATTATAATTTTTAACTTTGCGCTGGTGGACACGTGAGTGCCCAGGAATCAAACCCGGGTTGACGGTTCAAAAGGCTAACACTCAACCAACTGAGCCATTGAGGCATCTAAAGTGTAGAGAGGAAACTCGCTTTCACGATTGATGTTCTGCTTTCTGCGCAAAGAGGAAATCTTGCTAAAAGTAAAAAATTTGCTCAAAGAACTTCGAATCTTAGATACCTTATTCAAATTTGCATTAAATCTGAAAATATAATTTTAGATTTTTTATTAAGTTCTCGATACCAACTGTTTCCATGGCGACCCATTCTTCTGGCTATTCTTGACTAACCCGCTGACTAAAGCGTGTGCCCGCCCCACCTTTGATTCACTATCTTTCATTAGACCAGTTTGTGCACCTCCCTTAAGAATAACAACGAAAATTTTTGTTTTGGAATTTCCTTATTTGAATAAATATAATCTTTGCTACATGTTTATGACTTGTCTTTTCTCACTGATCTTGGAACATGCATATCTTTATGACGCTGTTGAACAAGCATACACTATCCACGGAAACCGTCCTCAATTTCGGTATGCATAAGTTTTTACCCCTTCCTTTCCTATCCATTTGGATTGCTAATTTCTACAATTTAAAAAATATTCCGGATTATTTAAAGAAAAATTTGCTAATAGTGGCATCAATGCAAAGAATGGACGTGAATGAATGCGTCGTTGCCTTTAGGCTTTTTTCACATTTGCTTTACGATGTCACGCTTCGAAGACTGCATTCCAGAAACAGATAAGATCTGGCGCGTATTCAGCAACGATACGATACAGAACGCTATTCGTCGCGCATTCTGATGAGATCAAAAGCGCTTTTAGATTTGCTGCTCTTTTTAGTCATCAAAACACCGCAATTTTCCGAACAAGGCCTGTTCAACAATGCAGCAAAAACGTCACGGCAGCTTCATGTAGCTAGACTACCAGAGCCGGCGCGTGGGGCCTGCAAGGCCTGTGGCCGCAGGGGGCCCCGCCGGCCGCAGGGGCCCCGCCGGCCTCGGATATTTAAGAGTTTTTATTTTTCTTATTTTTAAGTAGTATTGTTTTGTTGTTTGTTCGTCAGGCCATTTGAAGAGGCAAATATAGAAAAATATATTCGGAAGACCTTTTTTGTTTTTTTGCTCGTCAAGACATTTCAAAAACGTTGCGCTCGTAAAAATTGAAGGGGCCCCGAAAGTCACGCGCCGGGGCTCTGTAGACTACGTGCTATATTTATGTATAGTTTCAATGCCGCTTCTATAATTTGTTTCTCACATGCTACGAGCGACAGCTATGCTGGCAACTTGACCCTGCCAAGACTAATAAGGTATGTGTTTATCGTTGACAATGAGGTCAATAGCTTCAGGTCATTGCCCTCTAAAGTACGCCAACGAATTGATAGACGGTCTCAGTCTCTACGTTACTGCGTTAAGTCTGGGTTTTTATTGCCTTAACTCACTCCTACGCCTTAACAAGAAGATACATCTAATAAATCTTCGCTATTTTTTGCTTGACAGGCGAAAAAACGTTAAAATGTTTATTATTAATAGCGTTCAACGGCGTCGACTTTGAAATCTATTCACCTCTTACGCCGGCAAATCGTTTGAGGATTTTAAAAAGGGAAGTAACGTTAATAATAATATTTGTTATTTTGTCCAAAATTTCTTGAATTAGTCATCGTGTGTCCGACCCAGACGTCAAGATTTTACGTCAAGAAGAATCGTAAATACGGTCTCTGAACTATACGAACTATCGCGGTCACGTGGGGGCTGATGAGGTCACGGTACGGAGAGGGGTAAGGGGTGAAACGGGGCGGATTCGTCAGGCGTGACCGTTTTATCGTATTTAATTTTGGACCCAGACTCGAGTTTTGTTGGTTATAGGGCCTACCTCGAGAGCGCGGCGTTTGTCAGAGCGCGTATAGAGTAAGTCTACAAGAGTAACCGGCGTAGATCGCATAATTTACAGTCTACTGGGTCTGTAGACGGACACGTCGCCCAATCGCATTGCCGAGGTCGAACGCCGATTTACATCGAGACAGGGTAAGAACCGTCTAGGAATTTAATCAGTCGTGCATAACGTAAACTCTTGTGTTTTTTCCTGGATTGTGTGAATCTTTAGCGCTACGCTATCGTTTAATTAATTAGAAGCAACTATACAGTGTATTTTGTGTTTTTGAAAACTGAATTCACTTATAACCTGCTGGCTTTAGACAGTATTAGTATTTTTCGGTCGGTCTGGTTCTGTTATAATTGAAGGATTACTGTTAGCGTACAGTAAATAAACTACAGTATAGTAAGCGTGAACTAGCATCAAATCATATAGAGTTGATCAAATCATATGCAGTTATAGGATGTTCAAACCCACAGTCACAAACTTAGATTTTTGACTTAATTATATGGATCGCATGCAGCTTGCCGGTTGGTTTAGCCAGTGGCGTAGCCAGAATTTCCGGAAGGGGGTGTTTGGTTGTTGGTTTTGACCGTGACCAACTTTGCAAAAATCCTGACAAGCAACGCCACTGACCTGAGTCAATCTAAGCTTTGCTTTTAGTAAACCAACTTGCATAATGCCAGTGGCAGTTCCAAGAACTCTTGGTGGGGGGATGCAATGAATTTTTAGGTAGGTGCCCTCAATTGTCAAAGGAATTATATGTAAACGGCTTAGAAGAAATCTGTAGATTGGATTTATAAAATGCAATGCTCAGAATTGACAATGTATAAAAGCCATTTTATTCTGATTGAAACAAAGTCATAGTGCAAAACCGAGTTTTCTATTGTTGGATGTGAATTTTTCGATGACATTGTCTATGGATATGTCCATATCTTTGTGGATATACATCAATGGTAATCCGTTCAGACGATCATCTTCCATATTGAAGACGCATTTTTGGTGGGTCGGTGGAGGGATGCATCCCAAGTCATTCCCAACGTGGAACCGCCCCTGCATAATGCATCAGTAGCAAATTTCTGCGAGCCAGTGGAATTTGACTTCCAACAGTTACGAAACAGCTCTCAAGCGACCTATAAAATAGTATCGCCTGGCCAACATTTGTATCAGAATTCATGTTCAAAGTTAGAGCTCGCAGTTGCCGCCCGTACAAATAAATTGGCGAATCATAAAAGATGTGGAACATTTAATTTTTTGCACTAGTGCAGTCAATATAAAATATTAGGCCTACTTCGTCTTCTGTCTATTAATTATGGAGATTTGACTGAATGAACTGTGTGCTTAACCCATTTACAGCCAATCATAGAAATAGGTCCTAGATTTGAGAAATGTGCCTAAGACTATTACATATAGAGTTAATCTAATGACCTTATGTCAGGTTTGGAGCACTGGGTCATTTGGGTATCGAATTACCCAACGTTGCGAAAACGCAACTTTGGCTTAATATGTAATACATGGCACTGTTGTATAATGTATACGATTATACACTGTAAGACCATTTATTCATAGTGCTGTAATACAGGCTATGTCACTTATACAGTAGAACAATCTATATATATATGATTTATATAATTCTCTATGTCTGTTTGTCAGTCACGATACACGGCAGATGTTGGAAGACGTTGTTGCCATTGGTCAAACTGCTTAATCGACGGAGCGTTTGAAGCGTATTCATGGCAGTTTAACGAATCGTCCTGATTGCCTGAACTTTGTACCCCTCCCATTCGCCCCTCCCCAATCCAGCCCAGCCCTACCCACCAGCCCAAACCCCCTTTCCCATTACCTCTCCCCATCCCTCTCCCAATCGCCCCGGCCCAACCCATCCCCGCCCAGGCCCAACCCATTCCCGCCCTGCCTTACCCCACAGGCCCCAAGCCCCGTTCTCGCTTCCCTATTCCCATCCCTCTCCCAATGGCCCTGGCCCCAACCATCCCCGTCCCGGCCCCAGCCCATCCCCGCCTAGGCCCCAACCCATCCCGCCCAGGCCCCAACCAATTTGCCCAGGCCCCAACCCATTCCCGCCCGCCCTACCCCAGCCCTAAACCCTCGTTCCCAAACCCACACAACGCTGCACCGAAAACCCGTACAACTTACTTTGCTCCTCCCAAACCTCCCTTCCCTCTCCCAATCCCCTCTCCCCATCGGCTCATCAATGCTAAGGTTATGTGAAAGACTCCAAACTTGGAGAAGTTTTTGTTCAGAATATCGATGTAGTTGCGAACTTGGTACAGTTTGTCATCTTTATTCACTGTGGAGTTATCACTTTAGAGTTATCACACAAATATTTGAGTGGCTTGAGCCTAAAAGATTGTTGACACCGCAACCTTAGCGTTGCACCGGAATTACTACACATTAGGCCAAAGTTGCGAAAACGCAACACTAAACTTTAACGAAGGATAACATGAAAACGAGCTGGAATATCTGTTTAAATTTGATATCAATTTGTAGACTAATCTTCGTGCTACCGAAAATTTCTTCATCCGGCTGGAAAATAATTTTTTAGTATGAAACTGTAAAGCGATTACAACTGTCCTATTTTGACACGCTAATGGGCTAGGTAATAACACTAACATTAGCAGCAAGTAAAAAGATGATATTAACTCAAAAGCAGCCTTTTATTATAAGTGATAAATAAGTAAATGAATACAAAAAAGAATTTTGAGAAAATTCCTTTCCTGGAAAAAAATGGACAATTTTAAACTTTGCGTTGCGTTAACGCAACTTTGGCTTTAAATGGGTTAACCCCTTAACTGGGCAACTATTTGTAACTCAATGTAAAATGGACGAGCGTTACTCGGAGCACCCAGTTAAGGGGTTAATAACGAAATAATTATTATCGTTTCCGCTGTTGTTGACAGAGATGGGTGCACTGCAAAAGGCATGCGTGCGTTTCCGCATGACGACCGTCGTCATCGTCCTCATCGAGGTCGCCATCCTCATTCTCTTCGGTTTTCACATGCGCTACAGCTCCTATGCGATGCCAAACCCTTACCCCGTCAAGCCTGTATCACCGGCGCACAGCAATCCGCCGGGCATAACGCCAGCGCAGACGATGCCAGGCGAAAATGATTCATTCGCTTCTTCTTCTTCTTCTTCTCCTGTTCCATTTTCTCTTTCTCCTCCTCTTTCTCCTCTATCTCCTCCTCCTAATCCTCCTCCAGTTTCCTCCACGTCGTATAACGACACTGCATCCAGTGTAATGTCACAGCTGTTTCCTACCACGGCTATTGCCGGGAATCAGGCGGCGGGAGACGATGGCAGTACGGAGAGCACGACGGAAACTACTCCAATCCCGGCTGCAGTCAAAAATGCGAAAGTTACAGAATACTTTTCAAGTAAGCCGTGCGATGCTTGTCGTTTGCGTTCTCGTCGCCGTCAGTTTTCCTGAATCGAAATCTCAAAACTTGCCAGCACAGTTCAACTTTATACAGTGCCACTGAGACATTACGAAAAGATTCAAAAGATCTGACAAATATTAACCCCTTAACCGTGTATTTAACTGTAACTCGATGTAAAATGGACGGATATATCCGGATCCCCAGTTAAGGGTTAATTAAAAATCTGATAACTATTCGGCGATTTATGAAAACGTTTCTTTTCCGAGCCACAAGCGTCTTACCCAGGGATATTTTTACACCCCACTAACACCCCCAACAACCCCCCCCCCATCTGAGACCGACACCCCCAACACCCCTTCCCCAATTTGAGCCAGAGATGACTTTTTGCTTGTCAGACTTTTTCCGCAGGTAACCCCCTCCCCCCTCGAAAATAACCGACACTCCCAAATCGAGAATCCTAGAAATAACCCTGGTCTTACCGTTTGCGGGCACGATTTTTAACATGACGACAGTGGAGGCAAATAACGGTGTACGGTATCTTTTTCGCAGTGTTCGAAGACGTTCATGCCATGATGTTCGTTGGATTTGGATTTCTGATGACCTTCCTCAAGAAATACGGGTTTAGTAGCGTAGGAATCAACTTCCTGTTGTCAGCCTTTGTACTTCAGTGGTCGACTTTGACAGGTGGTTACATCTTATACTGGAACAAAGAAACGAAGACATCCTACATCGACATCATATCGTGAGTAATTATACTATATTATAGCATTCTTATATATTATCTTCCAACCAGTACTAATATTTACCTCGCCTTTTGTTTAATATGGAATGCATTTGACACGTTAATAATACTAGTTTATTAGTTTAGTTTATTAGCTTATTATTAGCTTATTATATTTAGTTTTGTTCAGTTGATTTGTGTTATTCCTCGTTTGTGTTCTCTTTTGACACGTTAATAATAATAGTTTATTAATAATTTTGTTTATTTTTAACTGATTACTGGCGTTCTTATCACTGCTAGGAACTTGACAATTGAAAATACAGTATATCTGACGATGATCAAATTTCTGGATAATGTTTCGCCTAGTTGAATGCATATATATATATATGAACATATATATATGTCTATATATGTTTGTGTTGCAACAGTTTGATCACATATCTGGGGACTTTGTAATTCAATGCAACATATTGTCTCTTAATTTCGTCAGCGAGTCTATTCTCTTGGATTAAAGTTTCTAAATAATGAGGAAGTAGAAATATTTTTAACTCACTGGCGTTCATCACGAAAAGCCAGCTTTTCATTCTCAGAAATCTGTCGCGTTATAGAGGCAAATTAAGGTAACCGAATACCTTCTCATTATCTTACCTTTGTCATGAGTACCGATTGGCAATAATGGTTTACGTTTCTCTGAAGGTCCAGTGATTGCGGAGAAATTATCACGAAGAAAAAAACTGCACCAATTTGAGCTGGAGTGGCGGCTCCAGGATTTGGTAAGTGGGGTGGTTGACTAGGCTGAATTAGTTAATTCAACTGCGGACGGAGGGGAATGACAGGTCCTCCACGCATGCCTCTGACAAATATGTGATTTTTGGGAACACTGAGGTCTTGTTTGCGTTGCAACAGTTTGATCAACGGAGACTTTGCCTGTGCCGCCGTAACACCCCGTCCTTGGCAAGACTTCAGTACTTCATCTGCTTTCTGAAATCGTCAAACAACTGTCTCTTCGTCTATTTATTCAGAGTACGTCTGAATCCAGTGTTCAGAAATTTGAGCTGGAGGGGTGGCTGGGGGCTGAAATTCACTGAATGACAGATACTACATGTACCCAATATGTGGTTTTTGGGAGGGTTGAAAAGTTAGCGGGGAGGGTTCAACCCCCTCAACCCCCCCGCAACTCCAACACTGTATGAATCAAACTATTGCAGTATTTATTCTACTATCTCTGTCCTGGATGTTAGCAGATTTTTTTCATCTGGACACAGAAGCCCCACCCACCCTAAGCTGTCCTAGTTTTTCATCTTCAGGTACAAATATGGTGAGCAGCCTCGCCCAGTGGATGACTTGTTATGGTTCAGCATTAGCCCACCTTAATTGCTGTCCGGCATTGACAAATTCTATCTAAACGTACGTGTTGGTCGTGCATGGGGCGGGCGGGAAGTTGGCAGATTAGTAATAATACGCTAGATGACCTATAGGCAGGCTGCCGGAACGGCATCCAGTCCCCACCAGAGGCCGTAAGGTCGACTCAGCCTTCCCTCGCTAGAGGGCGGTGGTAGAATTGAGGAACAGCGTTAGGCTGCGAAGGTAAAGCTTGACGAGCCGTGGTCTGTGTGCGATGTTAAGGCAACAGACGTCGGCTGCTCCATCACTGTGCATATATTCGGGGCCTTCTTCGGGCTGACAGTCTCGTGGATCAACTACCGGAAGGAAACCAAAGAAGCGGGGGAAAAAGAAGGTTCCGTCTATCAATCGGACGTCTTCTCCATGATCGGTAAACGCTACATTACAGCATTACACTCTACGGCGCTATATAAATGAATCTGTCGCCTCAGATATTCACTGAAACTACTACTACTACTACTACTACTACTACTACTACTACTACTACTACTACTACTACTACTACTACTACTACTACTACTACTACTGCTACTGCTGCACCACTACCACCACCACCACTGCACTGCTACCTAGTAGCACCACCACCACCACCACCAGTACCACCACCACACCAGTAGTAGTAGTAGTAGTACCACCACCACCACTATTATTATTATTATTATTATTATTATTAGTGATGATAATAATAACTGGAATTTTTAAGTGGTTTAATAATAGGCCTATTTCTCATGTGTTGGAAACTACTGTCACTTGTACAAGCCTCTAGTCTATTCCATCTTCTGTGTGTCCACTGAAGAATCTTTGATTCTACAAAAGACAATTTGCAGTATACAAAGCCAAAACAACACACATATTAGATATCAGTTCTTCGTAACTTTTGTACCAAACATAGGCGGATTTAGAGTTTAATATTTGGGTAGGCTAGCATCTAGCATGGGGGTCTTGGGGTGCCATCCAGCACGCATGCCATTCTGCACGCGACAGACCTGGTGTTGATGAAATGTTGATGTTGTTTTGGTGGGATTAGTTGAGTAGGCTTAAGTCTACCCTAGCCTTTAATAAAATCCGCCTATGGTACCAAAGTTTCTAAGCATGAAATAAAACTACCTTATAACAGCCTAATCTAATATCCCAAGTAGGCTTAAGTCTGCTGAAAATCGGCAAAACGTTCAGCTTCAATTCCCTTCAAACATTCGGAACACAAAGACATCCATTGTCAGTTGAACTGACTGCCTACCCTGTGTAAAAGAACCGTTACCGTTTGCTATAATTTTGCACGTTTAACACGCGTCACCATTAGTATAGAATTTCATTTCACGTACCATCCGAGAGACAACACTAGTAGAGTTTCTAAGCTATAGTAAATTGTTTTAGCAATAAAAGAGTCTAACGTAATTCAACCGCCGTGGTTCATGCGTGGTTAAACTAACGCAAATACTATGATTTAATATGATTTATCCAGGTACGTTGTTTCTGTGGTTGCTCTACCCGAGTTTCAACGCAGTATTTGCAGTGGACGAAGGCAAACTGCGGGCCATCATAAATACTTTTTATTCGCTGACGGCCAGCTGTATTGCGTCGTTTGCCTTCTCAGCCCTCGTTACAAAAGACAAATTCAAAATGGCAAGTCTACATAATATGCGTTTATGCGCTTTCACACAGGCTTACTTAGCCTCGTAAGCCACTTAAAATCACGGTATTATTATTATTATTATTATTATTATTATTATTATTATTATTGTTATTTATTATTATTATAGGTCCATGTTCAGAATTCTACTTTGGCGGGTGGTGTGGCCATTGGAACGTTGGCAGATTATATCATTCAACCGTGGGGAGCAATTCTTGTTGGGGGCGTTGCCGGATCTGTCTCCGTTCTTGGTTACCGTTTCTTGACCGTAAGTATTGCATCAATAAGTACCTCTTAGATTTAAAATAACTTAAAGTTCATGTCACAATCCTTTTTAAACGAAATTATTAAACAAGTGAAACTCTAGTTATAATGAAAAAAGCATTCTTTTGCCGAGTCCAGAAATTAGTTTGTTTCCTAATTCCACGAGTGCTCATCAATCAGTCAATCAATAGATTAGTCGATCAATCAATGATCTTTAGCAGGACCTCTGTCAAAATGCCTAACGCATACGTTGGTGGAGATACCCGAATGACCAGCCTGTATCGTTCTTTTGTTCCATTTCCATAGGCGTGAAAATGTGAAAGTATAATTATTGTAGAGGTGCGTCTTCAATAATAAGCAAAAAAAGTGAAAGTCCTTCCCGAGCCTCACGGGCTCATAGGGCGGCGCTGATCTCCGTTGCTATAGCCCTCGGCCAGGCGTGCAATGCCACGGATACGGGGCTAGTGTATTGCACAGCGTACCTGTTTGACTTATCGCAGAGATTTTTTTGCCTCTGCTCCTCACTTTACCACCACGAAAAAGGCTGAGTCAACCTTTAGGGCTCCTGCGGGACTCGAACCCGGGTGCAACCCGCGACCTCCTGCTCCATTACCCAACGTTGTTACCACTCTGCTAACTTCAATAATAATAATAATAATAATAATAATAATAATAATAATAATAATAATAATAATAATAAATAAATAAATAAATAAATAAAACTGCTGCGTTCACCATGCTAATCTATCAGTGGTCAATGAAATCGTGGTGAGAAGTTAAGTATTTCAATTTCTGATGCATTTGTTTTCTGCTAAATTTTCAGCCGTGTCTTGCTAAATACTTAAAACTTCACGATACCTGCGGCGTAATCAATTTGCACGGAATACCTGGATTGATGTCGGGACTCGGTTCTATATTGGCCGGAGGACTAGCTACCAAAGAGCTATACGGCGACGGGTTGGTTAAACTATAGTGCTACTCAAACAACTGTGGGTCGCGACCCAGAACCGGCCGCAGAGGTTTAGTTACTGGGTCGCGTATAGACGTAAGAAAATTATCTTGAAATTTGAAATAATTAAACTGAAACCAGAGCGAACGCTGTTAATTTAATTGTAAAGGCGTGCATGCAAGTTTAAACGAATGGTGTACTGTACTGTAAATTTTCTGTAATCAGTGTAATTAATTTTACGAAGGCAATAATGTGATTTAAAAGTCGTTTAGGAGGTTACGTAAGTCTGTTTGAAAACCACTGTAGTAACTCCCCGCATTCAGTAACCTAGTTTTCCGAGATAGCCTTTGAATCCGTTTGCTGTTTCAACTGTCACTCTCACCTGGTCCAAACTGTTCCATTTGTCCACAACCCTTGCACTCAAAAACGTTTTCTTTCTTGGACCCGCCCTCTGCTTAAACAATTTGCGTTTGTGATCTCTTGTGCTGCTATAGTGTGCCAAAGTAAAGAATCGATCATATGGCACATCTACTTTCCCAGTCGTTATTTCGTATGTTTCAATCAAATCACCTCTCTCTCCTTTGCTTTCTAATGTTGTCAACCCACAATATTGAAATCTTTTTTCATAGCTTAAATTATGGCATCCATTGACCATCTTCGTTGCTCGTCTTTGCACTTTTTCTAAAAGCTCTATATCTTTTTCAATAATGGATTCCATGCCTGAGCGCAGTATTCTAGATGAGGCCTTACTAATGACTTATATAGTTTTACGATTATCTCTTTGTCTCTACTCACTACTGTCCTTTTCATCAATCCCAACATTTGGCTATCCTTTTTTGCTGCTTCCATACATTGTTGAGATGGATTCATACTTCTAGACACTAAAGCTAGCAACTAGACGCTAAAACTAGCGCTATTTAGAAAATCAAGGTGTGGTACGCTAGTCCATTCTCATTGCTGAGGGTCGGAGGCTATACAGGTTGACGACAACGTTCTCCGCGCGACTCTCTCTCTCTCTCTCTCTCTCTCTCTCTCTCTCTCTTACAGTTCTGATGCAATTGATAACTGGTTGTTTTGTCCATTCCACAATATCACCCGACCATCGTCCAGGTTGCGACAAGGAGAGGAATTAAAATTAAAAACCGTCAAAAATAGCGATACGTACTTTATGGGCGGCCTTATAACAAAATTATTCGGATGCAAGGTGCGATTTGTGACCTGGAGCAGTGGGGGGGGGATACGTCGAGCTTGGGGGATGTAGTTGTTGGAAACTGTAGCAGTGGGGGGATGTAGTGGTGGGGATGTAGCAGTAGGGGGATGCAGTTGGGCAGTGGGGGGGGGAGATTCCCCCTTCCTGCTCCGCAAATCGCGCCCTGTTCGGATGAGGTTTCAGATGAGATTGGCTTCGATTGACAAAGCACCTTCAACTTTGCTAAATGTAGGCTGGAAAAGCTCTTTCCGGCGGGAAGATCTCCACGACAACTGGCAGCATATCAAGCGGCTGCAACCGGGACCAGTTTTGGACTGGCTATAGTATCCGGGGCCATAACTGGTAAGCAGTCAAACTGTTACTTATGATCGTCGGATTAATGGGCTTTGTTCCTAAGGCGAGAACCAATTAATTCAGTTCGTCTAAGAGGAGAACCGATTGTTAATAAAAAAAACCATTTGAAATAATGACTGGGAAAGGAGATGTACCATATTATTTACTTTACATTAACCCATTTAAAGCCAAAGTTGCGTTAACGCAACGCAAAGTTTAAAATTGTCCATTTTTTCCAGGAAAGGAATTTTCTCAAAATTCTTTTTTGTATTCACTTACTTATTTATCACTTATAATAAAAGGCTGCTTTTGAGTTAATATCATCTTTTTACTTGCTGCTAATGTTAGTGTTATTACCTAGCCCATTAGCGTGTCAAAATAGGACAGTTGTAATCGCTTTACAGTTTCATACTAAAAAATTATTTTCCAGCCGGATGAAGTAATTTTCGGTAGCACGAAGATTAGTCTACAAATTGATATCAAATTTAAACAGATATTCCAGCTCGTTTTCATGTTATCCTTCGTTAAAGTTTAGTGTTGCGTTTTCGCAACTTTGGCCTAATGTGTAGTAATTCCTGTGCAACGCTAAGGTTGCGGCGTCAACAATCTTTTAGGCTCAAGCCACTCAAATATTTATGTGATAACTCTAAAGTGATAACTCCACAGTGAATAAAGATTACAAACTGTACAAAGTTCGCAACTACATCGATATTCTGAACAAAAACTTCCCCAAGTTTGGAGTCTTTCACATAACCTTAGCATTGATGAGCCGATGGGGAGAGGGGATTGGGAGAGGGAAGGGAGGTTTGGGAGGAGTAAAGTGAGTTGTACGGGTTTTCGGTGCAGCATTGTGTGGGTTTGGGAACGATGGGTTTAGGGCCGGTGGGGTAGGGCGGGCGGGAATGGGTTGGGTTTTGGGGATTATTGGTTGGGGCCTGGGCGGGATGGGTTGGGGCCCAGGCATTTGGGGATGGTTGGGGCCGGGGCCATTGGGAGAGGGATGGGAATAGGGAAGCGTGAACGGGGGCTTGGGGCCTGTGGGGTAGGGCTAGGGCGGGGATGGGGTTGGGCCTGGGCAGGGGATGGGTTGTTCCTGGGGCGATTGGGAGAGGGATGGGGAGAGGGAATGGGAAGGGGTTTGAAACAGGGCGGGGCTGGGTTGGGGAGGGGCGAATGGGGGAGTGGTACAAAGTTCAGGCTCAGGACGATTCGTTAAACTGCCATGAATACGCTTCGTCAAACGCTCCGTCGATTAAACAGTTCGGTTACCAATGGCAACAACGTCTTCCAACATCTGCCGTGTATCGTGACTGACAAACAGACATAGAGAATTATATGAATCATATATATAGATTGTCGGATGAGGTATCAGTGGATTAGCCTGTATTGCAGCACTGTGAATAAATGGTCTTACAGTGTATAATCAGCGGGAACATTATACAACAGTGCCATGTATTATATTAAGCCAAAGTTGCGTTTTCGCAACGTTATAGTATCGATACCCAAATGACCCAGTGCTCCAAAACCTGATCATAAGGTCATTAGATTAACTCTATATGTAATAGTCTTAGAGAACATTTTAAAAATCTAGGACCTATTTCTATGATTGGCTGTAAATGGGTTAACACGCTATAGCAGTACTAGAGTCTGGATAAAACAATGGCGTCCGGACATTTAAAATTATCAATGGAGAGTCTTACTGCGCTATGACTTTTTAATGTTACTGTATTTCATTTGAAAAAATTATAGATCTTTCGAAGATCTCTTTCCAAGTTGCATTGCATCTTTAATAAATACTTGATCTGAGAAAATCGCCTCTCAAAAACATCGACCTAAACTCTCCTGGAATGTTCTTGGCTCTCCAATTTGTACACTAAGTACTCTATCGACTGCTGATTTCCATTGCTCTCTTTTCGAAACGTCTTAAAACATATCGTTATCAATATGCAGTAATCTCTTCGCGAAAGTTTCTGAGTTATTCTTTGAAGGCGGTGCTATACAAATATTCACATTTACGGGCGCGTAACTGGCTATCATTTAAGTAAGTAAGTAGGCAGAATCTCGTGAATAATTTATATAGCGCTTTCGTAGTTGTACCGCAGTAGCTGCTTATTCTTGGGCGCTTATAATCTTAATCCCGATCGTAATCTTAGGCGCCTAATCTTAGGCCTAATCTTAATAATCGATGTTAGGCTTAATCTTACGAGCTTAATCCATTTAGGCTTCATCCTTTGGCTTCCAATCTGGAACGTTCCGAAGGGCGACGAAATGTTCGACGACGACATGCCCTGGGACCTTCCAAAGGATGACGACGACGACTACACAATGAACGGAAACACGGCCGGGCAGTTCAGGCCGTCGACAAATCAGGCGTACGAAAATTCGCTGGAAATGGAAGGCAGAGAAGAGAAATAAGAGGACTACTGACGATGTTCCTTTATGTTATTTTGACTGTTCAAACTGCACACGACCGATGGCGCGCATCGGAGTTGGGTTGCGTTTTTAAAATGGACTCGTGTATAATATGTCTGCTAAGTCCCATCTCATCAAACACCCACACAGGGATATTTCTAGGATTGTGAATTTGGTGGGGTGTCGACCTCAAATTGGGGGTGTCCGGAGCTTATTAGTATGCATTTTGTATGCATACCATTGTCACATTACCTTTTTTTGGGGAGGGTGTCGACATCAAATTGGGGAGGGTGTTGGGGGGTGTTGGGGGTGGGGTGTTGGGAGGTGTAAAAATATCCCTGCACCCACAAGATTCTTCAACGCCCCGCAGTGTTTTATGCAGTCCTGATAGATGGGTCTTTTGTTAGTCCTCGACGCATGGCATTGCTAACGAGAGAGTATAGGTAACGGGGAAGCAGGGTCAAGTCTGCTTGTTGTGCTGCTGTAGATAGATAGTTAGTACGTAGTAATAATGTTGGCAGGTTTGCTTCAAATGATTCCAAATCAGGTTTTAATGATTTACTAGAACGCAGGCTCGCTTCGCTCGAGGCAACGAATATTCCAGAACGACCAATCAGAACGCTCACCCAGCCAACCAATCAGAACGCTTGAAGGTAACAAATTAGAACATCACACAGCCAACCAATGAGAACGCTCACACAGCCAAGCAATCGGAACGCTCGAACGCTTGAAGGTAACCAATCAGAACGCTTGCACAGAGGCACAGGCACAGAGGAAGAATCTTAATATGATAGATCGACAAATCACTCATAGGTTTTAATGCGTGAGGCTATCGCCTGTTATGAAGTTAGATTACGCAAGAAGTGCTCAAGTATCGGTGATTAACAAACAAGTCTTTCACAGTTCTAAAACAGATATAACTGTTTTATAGCCTAATCGTCTGTACGTATGGAATTGTTTTGCATTTTTAAATGAACAGTACTGTATAGGCCTAAAGCATCATTTCGCATTTTCCCTTCTAAACGGCTATACGTAGTTGGGTTTTCAGACTGATTATTATCTTTTCTAAACGCTTGGATGCCTTAAAATAAAATATTCAACACGAAACACAAGTTTTATTATCATCGTTTATTGAACAGCTTTGTTTCAATTGAACGCAGCACTTAAAACGTTTTTTTCCAATGCAAATGAAATATGGTCTAATTTCGACATGTCCATTTCAGTGAGAAATACTTTAAGGCAACTCCGTCAGAGTATTTCCGGATAAAGAGACCATCGGTAAGACTTCTCCGACGAATTGGCTTACAGTAGGCACTGGTGGGTACTGGAAAAGTATTTGGAGTAGAGAGACAGTAGCTTGTCGCCAGACATCAGGTGAACGATGACTTCGTTCAGTTTATCGATTTGTCTCGAATCGCTGCCGAAAAACGCGTAGAAAAGAGGAGATGACCCAGGAGTCTTCTTCGTACAGTAAGACATCAGGTCCTCTGGTAACTACAAAAGCATTAGAACTGTGGCGGACTGTGTAATAATCGGTCTTACAGATAATGTCAACGATGCGATGACGGTGTGACGCAATCATCTTGATAAATATAGAAATATCTCTTTTAATCATTTGCGCTTACAGTGGTTTCCACACAGGTCAATGTCTACTAAACCACTTGTAGATCGCATTATTATTATTATTATTATTATTATTATTATTATTATTATTATTATTATTATTATTATTATTATTATTATTATTATTATTATTATTATTATTATTATTACTAATACTATTATTATTATTATTATTATTATTATTATTATTATTATTATTATTATTATTATTATTACTTATTATTATTATTGATTTTCATGATCTTGAAAGTTATTCATGGAATATGTAAGAAGATATCTAAAAATATTTTGTGCTGAGAATGCGCTCTAAGAACATGACCCATGAATTTTTCAAAAACAGGAGTCTTCTAATGGCCCTCGGGCACCATTCATAAAAATCTGGCCATTCGTAGAATTTAGCTGAATGCCCCTGACGTGGAGTGTATAGCGCTGCTGCTTCCTACCTGCGCCGCCAGTCTGTCAGCCACTCCGGACGTGGTAAGGAGAACGCAATCGTCGCTGGAGCGCACCCCGGCCAATGCCTCGTCCATCGAGTCAACCGTCTGCACAGCTCCGAGATGGTGGTTCGCACGAACCAACAGGTACTCCAAAGGACCGCCTCTTAGGACGATCACGTGTCGCTGTCGTCTGCAACATCGCGCGAGAACGACGACGACGACGTCATTTAACGCAAAACGACGTTGAACTTCTATGGCGCCTTATGCAGTAACAGCTTTATTATTATTATTATTATTATTATTATTATTATTATTATTATTATTATTATTATTAAGTATGCATTTATATAGCGTCGTTTTAGTAAAGCGCTTGGTACCAGTCGAATGTCGCTCTGAATTCGCATCGTGATCCCCATTGTCAAATGCAGTACAGCGGGGGTCGATTATTTATTTAAGCCAGGGCTACAAAACAGTGTCCTCGAAATTATTGACAGCAGGGGCCTGGAGGCTGGAAATTTTTTTACCTTAGGGGCATATCGGTCATGGTTACTTAAGTTGATTAAATATGTCATTTGTCAAGCGGTGGCTCAGTTTTTATGCAGTTCGTTAAAGAAACAAAAATACTGCGAGAAATTACTTATTAGCAGCAATGCATGTGCAGTTAAAGGCTCCACAAAGTTTATTAGCCCGCCCTAAAGAAAATTTCCCATGCCACTATATTATTTACTAACCAATATATCACTATATAACCAATATCGTAATCAATGCTATATTATATACCAATACTATATAACCAATACGCCTCTTCACACAGAACAATAACGTATAACCTTGAAACTACATTAATTTTGTTTGCGTTGTTCTTCGAGAGATTTGAAGGAATTATTCTCAATTGCCAGTAGCCTAGGACACACTACTACTACTGCTGCTACTACTACTACTACTACTACTACTACTACTACTACTACTACTACTACTACTACTACTACTACTACTACTACTACTACTACTACTACTACTACTACTACTACTACTACTACTACTACTACTACTACTACTACTACTGCTACTACTACTACTACTACTACTACTACTACTACTACTACTACTACTACTACTACTACTACTACTTCTACTACTACTACTACTACTACTACTACTACTACTAGTCTACTACTGCTACTACTTGGTATAAGATTGAGTGCTTAGGTTTCAAGTCGAAGTTGTTTACTGTGGCATTCGTAGAACCGTTTGATTAATTAATTATATCTGTTGTTTGATGTGCGTCGCTGCTAAGACAGACCCGTTTCTCGACTGGAGTCCCGCTTCGCCATCTTTGCCCTTCCTTGAAACGACCTTCACGCTGGAGTAAACGGTTGGAACCGACGTTCTTAGGTGCTTCGAATTCCAGTCGCTCAGCTCAAGCGAAGGCACAACGAGACCAAAGGAAACCTGCAACATTTAAGAACTAACAGTAATATAAGCTTATACTGTATGAACTAAGCCAAACACCTCTCCTATATATAATATACAGTATGTATATATATATATATATATATATGTGTGTGTGTGTTTTACATGGTTATAAGCGCACGTGTTAAGTCATTCACTAGTCATTGGGGAGGGAAGATAGCAGAGTGGTAACAACGCTGAACGATGGAGCAGGCGGTCGCGGGTTCAATTCCCGCAGGAGCCTTAAGGTCGACTCAGCCTTACTCGTTAGAGGGCGGTGGTAAACTGAGGAGCAGCGGCAAGCTGTGAGGTAAAACGTGGGTCTGGGGAAAGTAATGACAACCTACCCCAGATTAATGGCTTATTCCACCTATACGTCGCTGACTGTCTGGGCCGGAGATAGGCGCCGGAACCCAACGTTCGGACTCGACTCGAGTACGGGACCTATCTTTACCTTTTAAGTCATTCAGAAAGTGCATAATCTTTAAACGCGGAGCAAGTGAGTGGCGTACAGCTTGTCGAAGGTCGCTATATACGCAGTGGCTAAAGTCAGATTCGAACCCGCTACCGTCCGATTGCATGGCGGGAATCCTAACCACTACTCCACCGCGGCGTCCCCCCTAATGACGACTAGGAACCCGCTGTAATCATTTGCAGCTGAGTCGATTGGTTAAGCATCGGGGCCAGAAGCAACGGGGGAAAGTTTCTTTCGCGGGCGTTCGAAGTTTGAGCACCTTCAATGAAGATACTCCACTAAAGTTATCAGTGGATAATAATTATAACAGAGTGAGACTTTTCAGTAAACGAATAAGAAAGAATATAAGCTATCCAGGGGCGTAGCGACGGGGCTTATATCGGTATATATATACATATATATATACACCC
This sequence comes from Metaphire vulgaris, assembly GCA_018105865.1. NCBI lineage: Eukaryota > Metazoa > Annelida > Clitellata > Crassiclitellata > Megascolecidae > Metaphire > Metaphire vulgaris. The sequence goes on from CM030843.1 coordinate 6,254,500, forward strand.
CAATCAGAATACCTTAAAATTTTTAGTGTTTTTAAAGATTTTCAAAGTTTTTCTAAGATTTATACCCAAAATCACGTTATACCCCCAAATGAAATTCCTGACTACGCCCCTGAAGCTATCTTCGAGGAAATTATCAACGAAAGCAAAAAATATTGAAGTGCGAACGAAAGAGAACGAAAAACTGAGACAGGCTCGAAAGTGAAGATTTTCCGCATCACAATGAAGTTAAAGCAATCATAGGTAAATAAAAAGAATTTGACGCCATTTAGTAGACCTCCTAGAAATTCAGACATAGTAAGAGAATTAGCGGCGAGTAGATTACTTACCCCGCCGTTGGGCCTGGTGGCGCCTGAGTGCAGCTCAGCCCAGGATCGAACCGGGACGATCTCGTAGGAGAAACCGTTCCCTTCGTGGAGAACGGAGTATGATTCAGCGATTCTGCGCATCAGATCAGGAAGGTAGCCGCTGCCGTTGTTAAAGAGATAGGGCTCTTCCTAAGAACAACACATTTCAATAAAATAATAATATTTAAGACACAAGGCTTAATTATTAAGGGGTGAGAGATTGCCCAAGGTCGCTACAGCAGTGGTGGGGTGAGAGTCGAACCAGCGACCCTTCGAACGCAGGTCAAGAATCATACCACTACTCCACCGCGTTCCTCGGAATGATAATCATTTTTCTCGTATACAGTGCAGTCGTAGTGGGATCGCTTATGAGCCGGTTTCAAAAAGAGGCGCTGCATAAATATCTTGTTGCATTGCATTCGTTATTACTTTAGCAACTAATTCAAGAACGTTTAATTATAATTATTATTTAATAACATAGTTATCTTTCTGTCATTACGGAAGATAATGATGATAACATACGAGTACAAGTCGTTGTCACATCATCCTCAGCAATTGCAATTTACTCAGAAAGTCAAATAGTTGTGCAAATGCAAACCAAGCGGGGAATGACTCTTCATTCTTAAAAATTTCTTTCTTTCAATCAATCTGAGGCATGACAATGGTGGATTGAACGGGGAGGTCCAGACCGTTTGATTCAAATTTTTGAAGAGAGGAGCTTCATAGTAATGAAGGTATTTATTCTTAAATGCATTCGATCTTCTGAGTTAATTAGATACTGTCAATCAACCGACTTCAATCCAACACACCTGTAAGATTGAAATTCGCAGGCTCGCTGTATTCCCAGCTCGTCCTGAAATAAAGCGGAAATTCAGCTTATTTTAGAGTTGAAGGCACATATATTGTTTTCTTATTTGGACTTTATTTTTGAACCAAAAATCAATAAGGAAAAAACTAAGGTAATAAGCTTAAGAAAACAGTAAAACATGTAACATCTTACTCAATCTTACTCAACAATGAAAGATTAGAACAAGTCAAGGAATTCTCGTACCTTGGAGGGGTAATAACAGAAGATGGAGAGTGCGAGAAAGATATAAAGAAAAGAACTGGGCTAGTGGCAGCGGCTGCGGCCGTTGGAAAACTAAATAAAATTTGGACGTCGGCGTTATAATCTATAGACACAAAAACTGTGGGGTACAAGACAATGATTTTATCAATCTTGATGTCCGGATCTGAATACTGACAGATGAAGAAGAGATGAAGATACATACCTTAGAAATTGCATGCCTAAGAAGAGTGCTAGGAGTTACAAGAAGAGAAAAGTCTTGATAAGATCAGGAACGGAGCAACCAAAGAAAGAACGGATATGACGGACACAGCAATAGACAAAATCCGAAGAAGACGTGGTTTTGACACGTGACAAGAATGGGGGAAGAAAGACTGCCTTGGAGAGCTCCGCACTGTCATAGGCCTATTGTAGGAAATAGAAGTAGAGGAAGACAAGCTAAGCTAAGAGATGGATGGGTAATATAAAAGATGTCGGAAAACAAAATCGGAACTTAGAAGAAGCAACACACATGACAAGAAACTAGATTTTGTTCTTAGTTTTTTTAGGTACATGCTAGACATCTTTGCAAACTAAACGAGTCAATGCACTTGACATGTCTTTAAAATTGTTTAATTCCTATATAGTCTAGTTGCGTGCCTATATTGCGTGAAACTATCTTTGAAACTGAGGCAATCCAGTGATAGATAAATAGATAGGCAGATAGTGCAGATAGGCAGATAGTGGGCAGATAGTGCAGATAGGCAGATAGTGCAGATAGGCAGATAGTGAATTAAAGCGATCAGAATGCAGTAACGTTTACCTATCATCAGGGCGCGATTTGTAGAGGAAGAGGGGAACCCCCCACTGCCCAACTGCATCCTCCTACTGCTACATCCTCCCACAACTACATCCCCCACTGCTACATTTCCCCAACAACTACATCTCCCCAAGCTCGACATATCCCCCCACTGCTCCAGGTCACAAATAGCACCCTGCCTATCAGAATGCAGTAACGCTTACCTATCAGAATGCAGTAACGCTTACCTATCAGAATGCGGTAACGTTTACCTATCACAATGCTTTACCTGATCGTATCTTTAGGTCAGGAAACAGAAAGGCGTTGATAGCTACTAGCTTCAACAAGAGGCAGATTGCAAAACCGGAACAACGCATTTTGGTATGTCGGATTGAGCGACAGGAATCTCTTCGGATCAACTGAGTCTCTCTAAGCTGATAGTTCTTGCGCTGAACGCCCTGCCTTTATACTCGAAGACGAGACGACCCGACGACGTTCATTAGCATTGTGTAATTGGAAGAGCTTTGGGATGAGTCTAAAATAAATACGCAATGAAACGAAAAGCAACAGCCTCAAGGAGCGCAGATGAAACACTAATCCAAACCCGAGTTGGGATCAAATTTCACATCGTGAATGAATTAGAGACAAAGCTATTATTAAGGTATACAAGGCTTAGATTTCAAAGTCTTTGCCTTATCGAAGGTTGTAGTTTAATTTCAGTCGACAGATGGCTTATGCTAATACGTTGCTATTTTTAATTATATATATATATATATATATATATATATATATATATATAATCAGCTGATGCGATGCGCTGTGAAAGACGAGAGTCGTACTCAGAGCGAGCCCAGTCCATTTCTGACTGCTCGTGGCATGTCATGAATGGCTAATATTTCACAACTACTGTATGTCACGCTATGCAAATTGGATTCCTACAGATATTTATTACCCAGTTGCGCCGCTGGCGAACAAGAAGTTAGAATGATAGGATCTGCAACATTTGAACCTCTTCTCCCCACAAATGAGTCCTTACACTGTAGGCTTAAGTAGTTTTATGGCCAGTTTGAGTCAACAGCACTGCCATTTTCTGCAATGTTTTGCAATGTGTGTGATGTGTTTGTTTGAAGACGATCCGCATCAAAGACGTCCGTGTGTGTGTGTGTGTGTGTGTGTGCGGTGGCAGCTCCACGTGTGGGGCCCGGGGAGCCCGTGCCCCCTATTGAATGCCTGGTCTCCTAGTGGCCACTCCGTTGGGACCCTATGCTTAATACTACATACTTATCAACAAATGGTTGGCTCCCATGCTTAGAATTTGCCACCCCAACGGCCCCCCTCCCACTTGCCAAATCCTTGAGCCGCCACTGCGTGTGTGTGTGCAGCTCCTCAACTGGGTTTGCCACCAACTGCGGGGTTGTTATGTTTTTTGCCTTTAAAAACGACACCGATTTCGTAGAAATAATATTGCAAGCAGTTGCGGAGATATTCAAATGATAGCGTTAGTCACAAGTACTGTGTTCAAGTTAGTTTCGTTAGTTTCGTCTAAACAGAACAAAACGGCACATTCTTCATAAAATTACAAAACCAACCAACAATTTATTAAATTGAGTGTTCTTTATTAAATTTTCTGCAGTCACGTAACGTAACGTTCTGACAGTCGCCGTTGCTCTATCGTTTCTTGCATTTTCTCAGATCTTGCCAAAAATTTATCCATTTCAAAATAGGGACTCGGTAAAAGCATCAAATTCAACTGGTCTTACCCTAAGCAACATCTCAACACATGTAAATGTAATAATTAAAAACGGTAATTGGGTCAAATGTATAAAATCTCAGACGCTGTTGTTTTCATTCGTATAGCGCTTGTAAAAGCAACGTTATATAAAAAAATGGATGTCCGATATATTGTATTGTGGTTCAGGCTTATTCCTATATGACGCCATTTTTCAATCTAAAAAATAGTAAAAGAAATTCTTTAGCTATTACCAAAGGTGCAGGTCGTTTCAAATGTCTAAAAGTCTTAGCGCTTTCAAAAGAAGCACCGAAGTGGCAAGCCTTAAAGCGACAAAAGAGCAAATATTTTTGACTGAGAAGACACGCTGCGTCGTCCATTAGCGTATAGCCACGAGGGGCACAGCAGTGTTTAATCTAGACTCCTGGACTCCGGAAGGGGGAACTGACAAAGCCGGGGGAAACTGACAAAGCCGGGGGGAATTCTGCTAGGGGGCTGCTGTCAGTTCATGTAGTATGCCAAAATTTCCGGGGAAGTTTGAAATTTCCGGGAAAAGGGCGATTTTCCCCTCCGGAAACGGCCTAGATTAAACCCTGGAGCACAGATGGGTAGGGACCCCCTCTATCCGGGCTATATTGGTCGCGAGATTCGTGCAAAACCGATTAACAGATTTTATCATAGGAGGGGAGGTTGGATGATTCACGATGTGCTGTCATAAAATAAGCTCCAAGTCTGAAGATTTAAATCTAGTATTACCGTAAATTATATTTCGACTGGAGATCCGCTCAGACCCCGGTCGGGTAACTCACGACATGAGGCGTTCATAAATTCTGAACGTTTTGATCCGCATTGCATCCTTCTATTAAGTCATGCGTTATTAACCCCTTAACTGGGGATCCCGGATATATCCGTCCATTTTACATTGAGTTACAGTTAAATACACGGTTAAGGGGTTAATAGTAGTTAGTAAACAATTGGGTTCCAGTCGAAGATGGCAGCTACAAGTTCTTCTATAGTACGATACAAGCGTTCTCCTAGTCCTCAGTTTTTGTGAGAAAATTTACCACTATCATCCTAAGTAAGTAAATAAATAAGTAGGTAAGATAAAATTTCTATAGTGCTGTTCGAAAACGCGGCGCAGTGCACCGGCTTATACACGAGCGCTCAATCATCTGGGCAAAATCCATAATAGTAGGCAGTAATGTTTTGATTTTTTCCGACTCGTTCTCTTTGGTCGTTTTTTGCCCGCTAATTATTAATCATGGTATTCGTCATAATCGTCCGGCTGAGTGGTGATGATGGTATACTGGACCCGATCTCTGGCGTAAGAATCCTCTCGGAAAGACGACTCGCTGCCGCCGAGCGAATTAGCACGCTGCTGTCTCGTCGCCAGCCTTCGTCTGAGGCGGCGGTTGCGACTGCACCTCAGGCCGACGAAGATCGAGCAGACAACGAGCAACGAAAAGACAACCGAGATCGCAAGACCGATCGCCAGCTGCCATTCGTTGTCCATCAGTAATCTGACCAGCGCACCGTGAGTTGGCTGCAGCAGAAGAAAAACAGACCGCGCGGTTAATTAATAATAATTATTTACCGCCCGGCTTAGTTTGGTCTCGCTGAAAATTGGCGAGTCAGTGCCTAATCCAGACACCTGGACTCCGGGAGAAACTGACAAGGCCGGGGGGGAAGTCAGCTAGGGGGCTGCTGTTAGTTGATGTAGTATGCCAAAATTTCCGGGGAGAATTTGAAATTTCCGAGGGAGGAAGGGCAATTCCTCCTTGCATATTTAAATTATTAAGTTTCTTCTCGTGAATGGCTCATTAAGAGATAATTTTATTTTACCGATAATGTTTTATATTACATTTTATATTATTATTATTATTATTATTATTATTATTATTATTATTATTATTATTATTATTATTATTATTATTATTATTATTATTATTATTATATTATATATTATATTTGAGCTGATTTTATTATTTACAATTTAGGGGCATTTAGGTGAAAGTAAATAACTAAATAGGAAATAATGGGCCTACATTCATTGACCAATCGTGTAGCGTCTTTATCGACTTAGACTCAAAGAGACTACAGTCGGAAGAGTTGAGCTGACACCTTTCAGTGGCATCTTTCATTTAAACAACCACTGCCACTCCTCCGTCCTGAAAAAAACCGGAAAAATAGTCTATGATAAACAACTTCACCTTAAAGTCTTCCATCGAGAATAAAAACGCGAATGACATCCCCACGATATGCAGAATTACGATAGAATACCAGTATTAGAAAAGTGGAGATTTTAAAACTTTTCTAATAACAATATTGCGCAAAGAAAGGTTAAAAAGAGCAAATTCAATGAGGGTACATTGCTCCAAAGACATTTTTATGTACGTGCCTTGCCCTTCTGTCAAAACTCCCACTTTTGAATCTTGCGGGCAAATAAAAAAAGAACAGATTCTCATGTTCGGGGCTTCGGAAAACGACTTCCCCTCGCGTCTCTTTACGGTGTGATATAATTATCAGAAGAGACAGTTTTCAATTTTAAAAATAGTCTATAACTGTTACCGTTGGCATAAATTAATGTTTGTTTATTTCTTCTAACGATTTTACTATTGTACGTTTTCAAAGCCATGATGTTACGAGCGCCGTGAATTCGCTCACTCAAGGTTCATCATTGACTCACCCTTCGAATAGAGTCATGTTATGATCGCAGCTAGTACACATGCAGTGAAGATCGTTGCTCGCCTGTCAAGAAGAAACAAACCAGCAAGAATTTTCACAGTTAGTCTCAATAGATCTTTGACAGCCTCACAAAAATTGCTATGTTGTCCTTTAAAATCGATCTAGTTAAAATCAAAACGAATGAGCGTTCTCTAATTACGGCGTTCCTCAATATAGGGGTATCCAGTGTTACCAACAAGGTCCGGTTGCTCCGCCCACTGGTGGGCAGAAACCATAGAAACCATTGTTGTCTATTAATAGACGCCAATGGCAGAAGCAGATTTCTTGCTGATGGGCATAGATCAGTGACCATAGAGATTGTTCTGGATACTCCTATAGAAAATACCGAAATCCTCTACTTAAGTCTATGCTACTTGACATATCTTATTGGGTTCACACGACATTTTTGAATATATGAGTTTAGTATTTTTATGGACATATCGATGCCAGTATTTAGCTATGCCTATAGAGGTGCTCCAGAAGGTGTTGCCCGTTAATCGCAACTGACGCGTTAAACTGCTAATCGCGATAAATTTTATTAACCGCGATTAAACTGAGCTCGAAAATTGATGACGTAAAGAGCTTTTGCTTAAAATTAACTGTCGTGGATCCTGCTTGCGCTATATAATGACTGGCGAAGATTGCTTTGTTATAAGAAAGTCAACAGTTTACAAGAAGCGGTTCAAGATCTCGCAAAATCCACCTTTCGACAAGAACCGGTGCATTCATTCTTATTTTCAGCCTTAGAGCAGAATAACCCCTGCAAATAGAAAATATTGATCAGACTTATAAAGCGTCTATAAAGGCACTAAATTTCATCGTGATATTATAAACAGTGGCGGTTCCAGGATTTCTTGGTGGGGGATGGCATGAACTCATAGGAAGTTGGTGGGGGATGAAAAGAGAGGGAAAATCAATAAACTTACCGAAAAAGAAAAAGGATGACAAGCAAAAAAGTCAAATTTTCTCCGAATTTTACTACGCTAAATAGTTTGACGAGCAAAAAAGGTCATCCGCAATTTTTCCCGTCATTTTACTTGACTTTCACGCAAAAATAGTTTGACAAGCATAAAAGAAGTCCGGTAGGGGATGCATCCCCATTCATCCCCCACGTGGAACCGCCACTGATTATAAACCTTTTGATATCTCTGTTATAATAAATTGGTATAATGATGAGAATGATAATTTTAAAAAAAATCAAGAAATAACGTGAAATTATTTACGAAAGAATGATGATACGGTTCGATTATCGTCCCTCTCAAAATTATGATCCCGCCTCTAGTTCGTGGAATGTGTTTGACAAAATAGACCTAAACCTCGTCTTCAGTTTGAATCATGGTTCGAATGACGTCAGCGATGATCACGTGGGTCATCATCCTAACCGATACGAGGCACGGACCATCGATATTTGCCTTGCTTAGATTACAGAGCAAATCAATGGCGCTGCTGACGGCACGAAAAGCCTGAAAATAAGAAGGCAATATAACTTCTAAGCATTTTACACTTGAAAAGCAGAAACGAAGTAGGCCTATAGTTCTGGCCGTAAATCATGGGCGTCCGCAGATATTTTTCCAGGGGGTGAAAGACAAGGTCTTGTAAAGAAATGAATGAAAAAATTTCCAAGGTGGTGCAAAACAAGGTTTGTGACGAAAGAAACAAGTAATTTTGATTTTTCACAACCTCACAATTTTTCCAGGGGGGTGCAATTGCACCCCCTTGTACCACCCTCCGGACGCCCATGCTGTAAATCAGTTCCTGTTGCCTTTTGGGAATTCAATAATTCCATACACTTCTACTGTATTAACGAAGTCAGTTGTCTGCCTAAATGTGAAACTATGAAACAAGTGAAGATCGGTTTCTGCCATCTATTTCTTGACGATTTTAAATCAGACATTTGGAGTATAAATCTTTCTTACTGAAGATAAGGAATAGATTATATTTTGGAGGTTTATATGTTAGGATCTATTTGGTACCGTTAATCGTTAACCAACTTGCAAAAACAAACAGTTTAAAAACCGAAAAACATTTTAAACTCTAAATTGCTCTGCTTTTATACAAACGTACAGTATATCCAGATAGCAAAATTTAACTGAAACTGATACGTGTATTGAATCTACAGTGGCCTGTTGTGCCATCGGCTGATGCCTCTGTGCAGTATGAAGTGGCGCTATAGAAGTTTAAGATTAGGTTAGATACAACTAATTGAAGCACCAGGGGCGTAGCGACTGGGGTATATCGGTATACACCCCAAAATCAGACTAACTTAACATTTGTAATGTTTTTAAGACTTTCGAAGTTTTTAAGATTTATACCCCCTCCAAATCACGTTATCCCCCTCCCCAAATCAAATTCCTGGCTACGCCCCTGTGAAGCACTTCTACCGGACATCCGCCGTTGTCTTTCCAGTTTCGAATGCACGGTTGGACGCTGCAGAATCCCTGCGCCGTCTTGGGCTCGTGTTTCCAGTGGGGGTGATGGGAAAGACACCATTCTCCCGGCATGCACTTCTTCGCCAACTTCCGGACGATCGTATCGTTGAAGATGCCGAGCAGCACCGCCTCCAGCGACGACGCATTTCCCGTCGCACAAGCGACGCCTTCGTCCGAATCGACGAATTCGGCGAAGCACATCCCACCCGCGTCGACCCAGGTCGGTAACAGCTGCTGCTGCTGCGACGAGGACTCCGTCGAGACCGACGTCCAAGTTTCCTCAGGTGTCCAAGTTGTTTCGGCGGTGTAGGACGTCCTGGGATCCGATTCGGAAGAGGACGTCGTCGAAACACCTTCAAGAAGCGGACGGATCGTCCGGGTTTCTTGAAGTCCGTTCTCAATCGTCGTATCGATGTGCGGCAGAGTAGGTGTACTGTTGTACTGGTTTCCGGTTTCAGCGTCGTCGTCGTCGTCGTCGTCGGTCTGCAGGTTCTGCCCGTCGGCGCTCGCAGTAGATAACCCATCCGTCGTCACAGAAGTTTCGTTGTCAATCTTTTCGTAAGAACCGACGTCAAACTGTTCTGCGGCTGTGGAGTTGTCTCTTTCGTCGTCGGGAGACGACGAAGAGGAGAATGCCTTCGAGAAGAAATCCACTGCTTTACGCAAGGTCTCGGACAACTCGTGTACAAACCCACTGTTCTCATGATCTTCTCCTCCTCCTCCTCCTCCTCCTCCCTCTTCTGTAGAATCGTTTTCTGCTGATTTTAAGTTGCTTAATGCGTAGTCATAGTCCAGTCCATTATTCTTGCGAGCATTCGAGAAGCCGCCGGCGTCAAAGATGCCATCGTTAGTTTCATTCAACAGACTGCTCGTCTTCTCTGGACCCTCGTTAGTGGTATCCGACTGCGTGGAGCTTCCGTCTGGCCATAAATCTTGTCCAAACACCGAGAATCGTTCCGTCGTAGAAACCACGGCAACGAAAACTAGAAATACGCTCGATCTCTTCATAGTCAGCCCGACAAAGACTGCGATCTATCGTTTGAATTTTCAATGTTCTATCAAAGGTCTATTTCAATTCTCGTCGTGAAAAAACGTGGAAAAAACTTTTTAACAGAAGCATGCAGCGATCATCTTCCGATACGAATTTTGCATTATTTTCAGTCTATCTGTACAAAATTCATATGTTAGTCATAGTAATTTCTCTTAGATCAGATTGTGTTTGAGCTATGCATAGTCGCGGATGATGTAGAATTATTGTAGATCGATTACCATGTGTGCATACAGACTGTTTGAACTTCATGGCCTATCAATGATCTGGGTGGAGGGGGGAAAGAGAATGAAATCGAAGTTTACCATCTGTTCGCTTAGTCATTACTCAGACAAAAGCGGCGGGGGAGGGGGTTCTGAATACCCCCAGCACCTATTACAATGATCGATGTGGGCATCATGGATGGATGATAAAGCTCCTAAATTAATAGAAATGTCTATTAATAACGATTGCGTCATTATCCAAGATGATAAGTTTAGTTATTGATTATGCATTGAATCGTATAGACGGGTTTGCTTACATATTATTTGTATTATATTTGTATTATTTTTATTTTATTTTATATTTTATTTTATTATATTTGTATTATTTATATTATATTTGTATTACATTTGTATTATAATGCGAAATGATTTCTCGTGAAATTTTATCGTTCAACGCTTGCGATTTTTCGAAAACAGCTAATTAAACGGTAGCACGGTGAAAATGGGACTTAGAACTTAACCCCTTAACCGTGTATTTAACTGTAATTCAATGTAAAATGGGCGGATATAGTTAAGGGGTTAATGAAATGGCCGAAACAGAAACAGCCATTACGCAGAAAGATGGGATGAATGGAACAACCGAATTTATGTTCGCAAGTTAGACAACCTTCAATGTTTTATCCAGACCCCAGGCCTTTAGGGAGAGGCAAATTGACTTGACTGGAGGGGAAGAGACACAATTCAGTGGGAAAATGTATGTCAATGCTGGGATTTTTGGAGGGGAGTTTTGTGGTTTTGTGGTGGGGATTTTTCCCCTATCAGGCCTGTACAAAAAACTGGGCAACCTTGAATACAATTATTATTGGTTCACTTTCCTCTGAATAATAAAATGGTCTGCTCATAATACTTTGGATGCATGGTTTAATTAGCCTTTTCATTGTCTAAGTTAGTTTAAAACTTGAATCAACAGGACTAGGGGCTGATTGATTGGCGCCAGGGTGCGATTTGTGACCTGGAGCAGTGCGGGGGATATGTCGAGCTTGGGGATGTAGTTATTGGAGAAATGTAGCAGTGGGGGGATGTAGTTGTTAGGGAATCGGTTGGGCAGTTGGGGAGGGGAGATTCTCCCCTTCCCTCTACAAATCGCGCCCTGATTGGCGCCAACATGCTCCGTCAAAAAGTCCACCTGAAAATGCAAAATTCTTAGAGGGCGTTAAGAGCTGACGGTTATGCTTAAGTCTGTTGTCTACACAGCGGTCAGTAGCTGCAATTCTAGCTAGATTTAAGGCATCTACTCAGATCTTTCAAATTACAAAAATCAATAGCAACAGCTGGACGATGCTGATGCGACTTATAGATACTAGGCCAACGGTGGCTCTATCCGTGTTGTTTGGTCACATGCAGGGCCGCTTTTAAGCAAGTGCAGGCGGTGCACATGCACAGGGGCCCCCCAACACACAATAGGGGCCTCCGCAAAATGGGGGACAAATTTTTTTACGTGTAAGGCGGCGACTTTTTTTGCTTGTCAGCACATTTCGAAGGGGAAAAGTATAGAGGAGAGACGGCGATGACCTTATTTTTGCTTGTCAAGATTTTTTTTGAAGTTCGAACCTCTGGCCTCCCTCCACATTTCTTTCTGGACAGGGCCTCCACTTCTTTAAATGCGTTTTATTTGATCAAATGAAACGCGGAAAATTAAAGCCGTTTTGGGAAATGCTTTTATTGAAACATCGCTAATCGTAAATGATTTTGTGGCGATGAATGATTTTTCCGAGCAAACGCCTTCACTTTTTCCTGGAAAAGGAGGAAAGCCCGAGCAGAAATCGCCAAGTAATCACTGTCCGTCAAGTTCAACTCTGTAGAAACGAAACTGCCAAACTGTGAAAAGCGGGCATTCCTATATGTGAAATAAGCGTACAGGAAATACGCATTCGAGTCTTTATTAAAACGTACAAGCCGGAAGAATAGAACCTACCCTAAGATATATGAGTTGATAGATGGCCGCGGTATATACGGTGAACGGTCCTTACGAATGGACAGGCTAGCGCTGTGCCGCTGTCAGCGAACACACTCCCCAAGTCCAAGGTTAAGCAGGAAACTTATTGCTTGTCAGGCACAGTATATTTCTTTCTCGTATACACGACCGGTCTTCGGGTTGACTCTCCGCCTATCGACTGCATGTACGTGACGGCTATCTATTAGCCGTATACGTGACAGGAACCTGTTGAATTATTCATCAATTGGCTTTACACTAGACTGTACGTCAGCCAACGAAAACGGTTTTGACGACATTCATGAAATATACAGTCACTCGAGAGTTGACCTGGCGGTTTGTCATAAATAACGCATGCCTATATATATCCTGTATATGGGGGCCGGGGTGGGGTGGGGTATGTACAATGTACATATATCCAGTGTACCGCTATGCTGTGTTTTTACGACTGATCGAAAGACGAAATGTTATTGGTTTCTTTAGAAGAAGAAGATATGTGCAAAAGAATCAAACACAGATCAGCCCTAAGGTTAGGAATATAATCTTTACTTTCATAAGCTCAAAATACATGACTTATGGAATACGTGATACTGTAAATTATTCTTGGTTCTATCCGATCCTATCTCTTTCCTTCTCCCTTTTCATTTTCCTTCTCCCTTTCCTGATCTTGCTTTCTTTATTCGTCAAGACTTACTGTACTTTCCAGACAACGCAAGCGAGTCGCTGAAAAGCCGTACAGTCTACCGTGTGTTACACACTACACCAGATGGCTACTTTTGTACTGTAAGTTGCAATGAAACAAAGGCACTCCCGATTGGAACAATTCCTGCATCGAATGACCACCCAAACGCCCACGCTAAGAAACAATTTTTCTGATGCCAACGACTGAGACCAAAAAGGAGAGAGAGAGAGAGACAGAGAGAGAGTAAGAAAGACAGAGAGAGGGAGAGGGAGAAAAAAGGCGCTTTCTTCCCCCGTTCATTCACTCAGGTAATATTCTATCACCAACAGCAGACGATGTACAGTCGACCTACCTATAAGCGAGCGATTATGGTTATTATCCTCGTGTGCCGCTAACCAATGGATAAGAAGAAAATACCGGAGCAGAAAGATTGTTCAGTTAATTGAAGTCGACAGCATTTTGTGGCGCCTCCTTAGACTCGTTTACGGTAGAGGGGGTGGGGGCTCTACCGTCGTGGCTCCTCGCGTGTACCACCGGGCGACAGCCAAGCAGTCGCCCTCAATTGCCGTTAACAGCAGCAACAGCGACCTGCCACCGGTGGCATGTTCGAAGTTTTTCCCGCGCCGTCGTGTTCGGCGTGCCGGGCATTGTCGTCTGCGCGCGCGCGCTCGTTTATCGTCTGCCATCTGCGTTTCTGAGGCTTCTGACGTCGTCGTCGTCGTCGTCGCGTTCCTTAGCAACGGTATGGTGTTGCCGCTGGGATTTTATCGACCAGAGTTAGTCTCGCCGTATGCTAGGCACTTTGGACGCCAAAGGTTCTTGCGGATTTTTTTCTGGGTGGAGGTTGGAGGGGGCGGGGTGGCAGCGGAGGGCGGGGTGGGAGATACATGAGACCGACTGTCGCTGAATCACGTCCGATGGTAAATATCAGGCTCAGATATATTCGGTCAACAGAGATGGAGGGGAGGTTGGAGGAGGAGGAGGAGGAGGAGGGGAGGAGGAGGAAGAAGAAGAAGTGATGACTCGAGTGTTGACAAAGTGAGGATGGGAATCGCGGGATAGGATTTTTCGAACCGCATCTAATGGTGGAATTATTACTCACGCACCGGTGAATTCTTCGGATAAATGGATGATCTCTATGCTCCAGTCGCTTCTTCCGTTACTTCGTCTTTTTCCACTGATTTTCTGGTGACGCCGTTTTGCAAATGACAATAATAATAATAATAATAATAATAATAATAATAATAATAATAATAATAATAATAATAATAATAATAATCCAAAAGGAGTGTTTTGCCGAAACTCCGCCTCTAATAAATGGGAACAGCGGACCGACGAAAAACAGGTCATAATCACCGAGCATCTGGTGTGCCCCTACTTTGCTCACTTCACATCCAAATTCCTAAATTGTTAAATTCACTGTTTTTCCTGATTTCACCATCAATAAGGGGTGTCGAACGTTCCCTATCAGACCAGCTCAAAAACTGTTAAGAATGTATAAAGACATGTGCAGCTGCAGACACTCTCATGGAGGAAAAGGTTGTGGCTATCGTCAAATATATCAGTCACGTGGAGAAAAACCGTTGTGGGGTTGTCGCCATGTGTGAACTGAAAGATGAATAATATCTAGGTTACTACAGAATTCTCCCTGTAAATTGAACGCTGTTATTAATTCGTTGCGTTACATTTGAGACAGATGTCTATGAGATGTCGCCATAATATTATATATATTGGCTTTGATCGCGTTATGTTTGATCATTTATATTTGATCGCATCATTGATCGCATTAACCTCAATATTAATGGCTCTGGATGATGTCTGTGGTTCATTACTACTGTACTCAGCAACTGAAGTTTGTGGTATGGCAACTTTAGAAATTATTAACAGCAGCGGCTACTGGTTTTAAAACGGAAAAAACAAGGTTATGATTTAAATTGTTGACACAAGATATGATCTTATGTAACCTATTGACTACTGTTGACATGATCAATGAACATCTGGTTCGTGTACACCAAATTACACTGTACTTATTCGTGATACCTTTCATCACCGAAATTCTGCCACGAAATAGTTAGAAACGTTCGTTCAAATAAATCATATCCTCCTGCCAACGGGACGTTGGTTTAGATTATTAAAAAACTTGCGTGATACTGTACATCTCGTCATTTTCTGTACTATTCTTCAACGCTCTTCCTTGCTGTAAGATTTTTTCTGCTTCCGCTCGAGCGTTCTGTGTACTCGCTCGGCCGAGCGCTGATCCTTTATCAGCGCTCGACCGACACGTCAGCGACCAATTACCGAGGTAGACGAAGCAAGCAGACTGAAACGACCCGGTAAATCTGCTTCTGCTGATCTTCCCTTCTGATCGAAAAGATAACTCGACGATCGAAGCAAGACACCGCGGGACCCACGACACTTTATCAGCGGCGGCGGCGGCGGCGGCGGCGGCGGCGGCGGCGGCGGCGGCGGCGGCGGCGGCGGCGGCGGCGGCGGCGGCGGCAAGGGGCAAGCACCGCCGAAGAGCTAGGACGGGGGAACGCAGGGAGGAACAGACTGTCAAAGCAGACAAACAGACAGACAGACGGACAGACAGACAGGCTGACAGACAGACAGACAGATATAAACAAAGATAGAAACAAAGACAGAGAAAGAAACAGGCAGAGACAGAGAACCAGAGAGACAGAGAGAGACTGGCAGACAGACCTATAGAGACAGACAGATAGAGAACATGAGACGGGGAAAGAAGATAAAGAAAGATAGGAAAGGTGTAACCACGGGGCCTCCCCCTTTCTGGCTGGGATCAGTCGTGGACTCGTGGGATTTGCGCAAAACCTCTGAAAAATTTTTCGGTGGAGGGGAGGTGTAGGTTTGGCGTATGCGAATGTACCGAGAACTCTTTGTAGACCTTTTTGCCTGTATCATTTATTCATCTATACTAGAAAATGTCGATGTGCCCCTATTCCGGAAACCCTGGCTACGCCAATTATGATGACGACGACGACGATGAGAAAATTTCCCACGGGGGGATTTGCCTAAAGCGACAGCTGCAGTTGTACTGTAGTTAGACGTCAAAACACATTTAAATTCTCGCATCTTCATTGGACTCAATTAGCCAAATAATATTCTCCACTATTATAGGTCTACTCATTGACAGAATATCTTTCGAGTCTTTAATTGCCAGGCAAGAGAATTGACTTAAACGGGGGATTTGTCGTTGCGAAAACTGATTAAACGGACATAATTATATATGTATATACAAATATGTGTATATAGGCCCTATATAATTAGATTATAATAGAATATCTTTGAGATACTAAGCAAATAGAGCAGATTACATAGTTACTACTTGATTTAAGATCTCGTAATATATTACATAGATACAAACATAATGATGATGATGATGATGATGATGATGATAATAATAATAATAATAATAATAATAATAATAATAATAATAATAATAATAATAATAATAATAATAATAATAATAATAATAATAATAATAATAATAATAATAGAAGGCTAAGTCAGCCAGAATATTAGAAATGAGCAATTGGAATTTGCATCCTCTATCTTGTCATGTAAGACGGCATGCTTAAGCGATAAATCTGCGCAGTTACTGTAAGATGTTGTTGTTGTTATTATTATTATTAATACTACTATTATTATTACATCGTTTACAAGTCTTTTTAAAACGCATTGATTTCTTTTGTCAATTTGATTCGACTGTTTTCGCACTCCTGACAATTTTCTGTCAAAGTCTTAGCACTTCTGTCTACGGAGTTGAACCCGACCCGACGTCTGGAACCGACACAGACCGCCTCTTCTCCTCCTCCTCCTCCCCCTCCTCCTCCTCCGCACCCAAGATCGCGATCAGAAGGCTCCGCTGGAACCCTAGTTCCGCGGCCGATGGTCGTCTGGTTCCCGGGCGCATTGAACGACGCCGTTGCGTCGAAACTACGGTGACAGCACCGAATGCCCTGGATCAGGTCGTGCGGGTTCGCCGGTGGTTTGACTATCGTAACGTCGTCGTTTCTTCTACTACTACCGATGATGACGTTGCTTCTACTTCGAGTACTTCGAGATGAGTACGCAGTGGCAGTAGTCTCGCCGCAACTGTTGCAGAAGTCGACGAGATCGCCGGGTGCGACACCGCCGCCGGCGTCGTCGTCGTCGTCGTCGTCGCCGGCGGATCGGCGGGGGCAGGGCCCTCCTCCGCGTCGACGACGGGGACGCGTCCCAGAAGCTTCATGCAGGCGTAAGCGTTGGGTCTTTCGTTGGTCGCTGTCGCCGCCGCCGTCGTCGCCGTCGTCGTCGGTCCTCTGATCCGGTGGACCATCGAGATTGGGGCGGCGGCGGCGGCGGCGGAGGAGGAGGAGGATTCGAAGTCGTCGACGGGCGCCATCATCGTCTTGGTCTCGCCCGATGATCGGGCGGCGTCGGTCCCCCCTCCGCGATTGCGACCGGCGCTGAGAGTGAAGCAGGTCATCGCTGGGGTCGAATTATTGTGCACTCCGAAGTGGTGCCGATCGGTGCCACTCCTGATCCTGATAATTAATCAATTAATCGGCACGTGACAACCCCCCACCCCCACCCTACGCGTCGTCAACGTTGAATCCGCCACCATGGAGAGCAAAGCAGATGCATTTTAGAAACACGACGGCGCCATATAAATTAGTCAGGCTGTTGAACTTTGTGGATGCAGAGTTGTAAAAGTTCGTTCTTTCGGTGTGGTGGTTTAATCAACCGGGCAACGTGCAATAACTTGGAGTTTCGATGCCTTTTCATTTCAAAGCTCGTTCTCTTTCTCAAATTGATATTTTAGAGAAAAAAAGCGTTACAGAAAAACCGACAGCTGTTATATCAGTCCACGGAAGAGTCTGCCAACCACCACCTCGCTTATTGTGTCAGTGCGGAGGACATGTGCTTATTATAATGATACAGGAAACCACAGCGGTGTCCTGTCAAAATAGCGCAAGACAAAACAGCGCCGACAAAACAGCGCCGACAAAACAGCGCCGACAAAACAGCTCCAAAAACCCCGACAAAAGCAGCGCCGACGTAATAGCGCGATGTCGAACAAAGAATTGCGCGTTATAAAACGGCGAGCGTCATGTTGAGGCGAGTGAAAACAAGTACGTTCAACTCGACCGTAGCCTACGAGCTCTTATTTCAACATATGGAACCAGGCCGTTATTGGAATACCTGCATAGTGCTTCGTCCAATCTTACGATTTAGTAATAAAAAACACACGACAGAAGACTTATGGAATAAACGGTACACTCTTTACTACGTCTATTAACTGGTTTTACGTTATTGGATATTATGAAGGACTGTTTTTCTAAATTATATTAGCCATGGCGTTTAGTATTTTCTTCTACGTTATTGAATATTATAAAAGGACATTTTTCACAGTTATATTAGCTTTGGTGTAATATTACTTGAAAACCCTGTTAAAGTTAAAGTTGAGTTCTCTATCGTTTCTTACTTCGGTGCTATTTTGTCGGCGCTCATTTGTCAGCGCCAATTTGTCGGCGCTAATTTGTCGTCGTGATTTTGTCGGCGCTATTCTGTCTTGCGCGATTTTGTTACGGTACCAACCACAGCATCAGACATTGAATTATCAGAACGGGTCTACTGTGCCATTCTCCTTTCTCTCTCTCTCTCTCTCTCTCTCTCTCTCCTCTCCCGCTCTCTCTCCTTCTCTCTCTCTCTCTCTCTCTCTCTCTCTCTCTCTCTCTCTCTCTAACACACAAACTCTCTCGCCTACTCTCTCTTCTCTCTCTCGGTCTTTCTGTCTTTCTCTTCGCTTCTCTCTCACACCCTCTCTCTTTCTTCTCTTCTCTTCTCTTCCCTTCCTCTCCCCACTCTCTCTCTCCGTCTATCCATTTCACTGTCTCTCTGTCTGTTTGTCTGTCTGTCTGCCTCTCTATCTCTCACTTTCTGAGCAGATCCACAATATTGATATTGCAATCAGGATAGCATATAGAGTCATATGGTAATAAAACCACGATGTTCAATAGATGAGATGGCAAAGTCACTGATTATGACCTGGAAGGTTTATCTAGTTATTTTGATATGTAATTATCTGCTCAGTTCTGGTGCTATATCAGTAGTTTCAGAGCAATCCGAGTAGTTTCATATTTCGCTTTTGACGTAATTCGCCTATTTGGTACATATATGAATTTCAAACAAGGATCGGCTTTCCAATAGGAAACCTAATCAAACCAGAAATGAGCAAAACCGAAACTTCGAGCACATTGGAAACAGAACGAGCTCATCTTTCGTTTTGCGACAAGAAAAGCGCTATAAAAATAAAACTATATTTGGACTTTAATAACTGCAGACATTTAGTTAGCTTCGTCATGATTTCAGATCCTCAGAATTTTTAGAAATAGAAATTCACCGAATTTCGTGCACAGTCAATTTCTAATTCATAGCATATCTGTATCCGATACAAACAGCAATAGGCGGAACCAGAAAAGCCGTTGAGCAGTTGGGGGGTGGGGGTAGCATCGGACGAGACTGAAGAGAGTGCAAGAAAGCTGCAAGTGCTACAGGAAGTCCCTTTATTATCTTCAAGACTTTTTTCTCCAAAATGTTGACGTTTCCCCTATGCCGGAATTCTGGCTACGCCACTGCACTGGGCAGTTGTGCACACTATCAGTGGCGGTTTCCAGGTGGGGGATGAGTGGAGGATCCATCCCCGACCGGACTTTTTGTTTTTTGCTTGTGAAACCTATTTTGGTAAAAGTCTAGTAAAACTATACGTAGAAAAACTGCGGATGACCTTTTTTGCTTGTCAACCTATTTTTCAGTAAAAGTGTTGATAAATTCGGAGAAAAATCCCTTTTGTCAGCCTTTTTTGGCAAAGTCTTTTGGGTTTTCCTTCTCTTTTCATCCCCCTACAAACTCCCTATGAATTCATTTCATCCCCCATCTCCCACCGATAAATCCTGGAACCGCCACTGCACACAATATTGCGCTGTTTGACTGCATTGCATTTGCACGTTGACTCAGTGGCGTAGCGAGGGGAGGGCAGAGGGGGAGAAGCGCCCCAGGCGGCAGTTGCTCTAGGGGCGGCACTTTCGAGATTTCTTAGATTTTTTTGTTTGCCAGAGACGTTTTGGAGGAGAGTTGATAACGTTTTTTTGCTTGTCAGACTTTTTGGAGAATTGAGGGCGGCACTTTTTTCTCGCCCCGGGCGGCACTTTGCCTCGCTACGCCACTGCGTTGACTCACCTCTTAAGGCAAACTATGCCGACGGCTAGTATCATTACACCGATCACCAAGGCCAACGTAAGGATAATGACCAGCGAGACACCTGAACAAGAAAAAGAACACGTTTTTCAAATGGCAGTGAAATTATCCGGCCGGAGATGAATCCATTATCTGTCGCGCAGTTGTGGAGTTGTTCTATACGCGAGGATACCTTGACAAAATCAGACGAGAGCGAGAATGATTGGCGAGGAATCACGCCGGGTGGGGACGCAAGGTGCTCCCGCGGCTCGCTGAGGCTGATTCGTGATTTGGTCGAATCCATTCATGAGAATTGAAGCGAGGCAGCAAGAAGTGCTTTTAGCTTTTAGTGAAAAATATTATTTACACACATATGTGTATATATATGTACATACGTGCAGAGAGAGATTCTGTCGAGCACCCAAATTCAAAAATAAACTTTTGTAATATTTTTCAATTGCGTTAAAAATCGTATTCATGCTTCACATTTGCTACTGTTTACTGTTTAAAAGCTCGACTCTTTGGAATACTGAAGGCACAATATAATAGTATTGTTTTGCACAATCAATAGGTTTATTATCACGAGTCTTGCACTCGAGTCTGAAGCCAGCTCAAAATAAGACGCTTACAACACAGCGTGCAGTTAGTTCTAAGCGCACATGCACCTTTAAAAGAAGACTCCATCATTTGATGAGAAATTAAATGAGTTTATCTATCTGTATAATATTCCCTAACCTAAGGTTAGGTTGCTTTATACTGTAGCTTCACCGATACCCGAGTAATTAGAGTTATATCTGAGTGACTCTAATTGATTATATCAAAACTCCATTATTATTATTATTATTATTATTATTATTATTATTATTATTATTATTAGTAGTAGTAGTAGTAGTAGTAGTAGTAGTAGTAGTAGTAGTAGTAGTAGTAGTAGTAGTAGTAGTAGTAGTAGTAGTAGTAGTAGTAGTATAAATCTCAGGAGTGTCACGGATATTCGTTGTATGAGAAAGGATGTTTCTCTTTTATCTCCATCTCCATCTCCATCTTATTATTATTATTATTATTATTTATTATTATTATTATTATTATTATTATTATTATTATTATTATTATTATTATTATTATTACTTGTTAAGATCACTTAGAAAACGTTAATTGTATGAGATGTGAACCAAGTGAGTCAGTCGATTCAGTTTCACTGAAACAACAGAGTTTGCTTTCGTAACATTACCAGGCAGCGTGTCAGTAGCATTAGTACTGAATATTTTAACACATGGTCCGTTCTAAAAGGCGTCATCGGTTCTACGCACGTAATTATATTTCTCAAGCGAAATTCTTCTTCACCTTCTCCAACTTCTTCTTCCTCTTCTTCTTCTTCTTCTTCATCCTCTTCCTCCTCCTCCTCTTCTTCTTCTTATTCTTCCTCCTCTTCTTCAGCCTTGCTCCTTTGCATTGGCGGCCATGGATTTCCTCTTTCCTCGATCTCTGATGATCCTCAGAAGTTCGATGTTGTCCTTTACCTCAAGGCTTTCTCTCAGTTTGTCTATGAATTTATGTCTTTGTCTTCCTTAAGATCCTTTTCCTTTCATCATGCCAGTCTCTGCAAAGTTTTCCAACCCATCTGCTTTCCTTTACGATAGCCATTAATCCTAGTTATGTTTCGTTCATCTGTAATATTTCTGTATTGGTTCTTTTATCCGTTCGTTGAGAATTAGCAGACCATTAGCAAGCAGCCCATTGTAAATGTAGCTTTTTTAAAATGTACAGAAGTTTATTTTTCAACTCAAAAATTCAAAACAAAAACATAAAAGTCATGTTGTAAAGTACATTGATAATTTTAAATACTTAATCATAGAAATGAAGATTAATTAATATAGAAAACAGCGATATCTTTAACAGAATATAGATACATATAAAAATTAAAGAGATATTTTGTTGTTATTCAAATAATAAAATATATTTAAGTCATTGGGAATTATTAGTTATTAAACGATTTTAGTTAAATTTAGGTGAGTTGAGAAAAGAAAAAAAGATACCAGAAGGAACAATATTTGCGCTGAAATGCATCTTGTTACCGGGTAATATTAGTTAATAGTTCTATGATAGGCAAAATAATAGTGGCAGACTAAAACATAAGTTAAATATTATTGATTAGTCTATTTATTATGTTTATTAACTAGTATTTCATTTATTAGTTAAAAGGTACTGATTTAGCTTTTAATTGAGCGTGTTTAATTTTATTCACGATTCTTTAATAATATTACGTCGTCTTTCGCAAAAGACGGACCATTTATCCATAAGCTCCATTAGAAATATAAGTCATTAGCGCTTCTTATCCGATGAAATCGCAAAACGTAAAGCATTGATCCGAAAGTTGAATAAATTTGCATACCCAAGGGCAGAGACAGACCGTTCGGTATTTCTCCGATTACAATTCTCTCCGCTAGATGGAAACAAAAAACCCAGAAGCATTTAGATTGATTCGCCAGGATGATTTACAGATACGTTTAGTCCTTCGGTCGGGCGTAAAATTAACCCACGCAGACGACACTTTTTATGTACTGTGGAATCGAATTCATCTGACTAGACTAGAGGACTTGGTCAAGACGACGTGAAGCCACAGGGTGCCGTCCAGTGTTTAATCTAGACTCCTGGACTCCGGGGGAAAACTGACAAAGCCGGGGGGAATTCTGCTAGGGAGCTGCTATTAGTCCATGTAGTATGCCAAAATTTTCGAGGGAATTTGAAATTTCCGGGGGGAAGGGCAATTTGTTGATAGTTAAAGATTTGTTAACCTGCTAGTTAAATTTTCAGAACCCTGTCATGAGTGCCAAATACTCCAGGTACGCCCCTGAAGTTAGTCGGCTCAGCATCTGTCTAAAGAAACGACTAAGTCCTTAAATTGACTTCAAATATCTTTCGCGCATAAGAATAAGCAGCTACTCCCCAAAGCGCTATATAAATTCACAAGATTTTTTGCTTACTTACTTACTTACCTTTCAAGTAGTAAGTTCTGAACAGTTAAAACACGGAAAATTCTATTCAAATGCAAATTCATAGCGCCACTAACTCAACAAAAAAACATTCCCACGCCAGAAGCGCTATAAAAATTAAACTAAATAATTACCATACGCCGGCGGCCGGCGACACACCATTCGTTATCACACGACGACAGGCTATTATTACCTTTGGTGCAGTTCTTTCTGTCTCCCACCCACGCCACTCCCTGGCATCGCAGCTGCCACTGTTCGCGGTTGTCGGAACAACCGAACACGGCCGTGTTTCCCTCTCGCCTCGTCCAACCCCCGTGAGGCGCCTGGACGTCGGGGCATCCGATCGCTAAACGCACGACGACGATCAAAAGATCAACGCCAAGTTACGATCGTCGTAACGCTAAGCTGATGCCGTCTGTGTTAATGTAATTCGTGACGGACGGAATCTTGGAGTCTCTTGAACATGCATGTCTATTCTTTTTTTTTCAGCGGATTGGAAACGTTGTTAAGAGCAACTCTAAACAACCTTCTCGATTACAAGTACAACTCAAAACAACCTACTCTCGATTACACTACTAGCCTGCTACTACACTACTGCTGCTGCTCACTGCTACTCTGCTGCTGCTGCTGCTGCTACTGCTACTGCTGCTGCTGCTGCTGCTACTGCTGCTGCTGCCACTGCTGCTGCCACCACTACTACTGCTGCTGCTGCCACCACCACCACTGCTACTGCTGCTGCACCACTGCTGCTGCTGCTGCTGCTGCCTGCTGCTACCACTGCTACTACTACTGCTACCACTACTACTACTGCTACTGCTACTACTGCTACTACTACTACTGCTGGCAGTGGTACTACTACAACTACTACCACTACTACTACTATTACTACTACTACTACTGCCGCTACTTTATTATTATTATTATTATTACTACTACTACTACTACTACTACTACTACTAAGAATAATAAATTGTGCACTGTTTAGTAAGCGGTCTATTACTCTAAATGAATCAATTTGGTGATGGTTTCAATCCGTCCGCAAAAGACCAGATCATTCCAAATAATACATGTATATGAAAATATACTAGTTACTTCGATTGGACATTTTTAATGACAAACGAAAGGATGGAAGAAAAAAAGACGCAGGCGAAGAAACAAGTCACGTCTCTTTCGACCACTGAACTGTGAGAATTGTTAGGCAGAGTGTCTTTCAATTATATACGCGGTGGGTGGGGCGCTGGTCAAATGGTTAGAGAGTTGAACCGCAAAGTGGGAAAGGCTGACAAACGCTGTCACTCAACCGATGCCATGAAAAAGTGAAGGCGCTATATAGCCTTCAGGTCTACTAAACATACGCCTATGGACGCATAAAATGCCCTGTTTTAAAAAAAGTTAAAGATTAACGTCATTTTGATGACGATGATGATGACGACGACGACGACGACGATGATGCTTATGATTATGATAATAATGATTATGATGATAATGATAATAATAATGATGATGATGGTGATGATGATGACTATGATGACGATGATGATGATGAAAATGATGATGATGATGATGGTGATGATGATGACCATGATGATGACGACGATGATGATGAAAATGATGATGATTATACTGATGATGATGATGATTATGATGATACTGATGATGATCATGATGATCAGGATAGTAACAACGACGACTGTTCAACGCGATTTCAATGACTGCCTTTGTTTCTGTCGGTCGGTGCTTACCTTCGTATCTCAGCATGAAGCTGACTCCGTTGTGCGCCGCTTTCCCGGCGATCAGTCGAATCTCGACGACGTTCTCGAGGGAAACGTAGACCGGACGAGACCTCGTCTCTCCCCCGCAGATGGTAACTCCTCGCGCGACGCTCGCCTCGCGGATAACGGCGTACACCCGACACATCTTAGGACCCGCCGCCGACTCCACCCCGGGTCCGCCGCCCGCTCCCCCGGCGGCGGCGACCGACACCGTCTCTCCAGCAGGCCAGGCCTGATCGTCGTCGCCGCCGTCTCCTCGGGGGAAGACGGCGGCGGCGGCGGCGAGGGAAGAGGCGGCTGCTGCGCTGACGTTGGGTCCTCCTCCTCCTCCTCCTTCTCCTCCGCCGCCGCCGCCGCCGCCGCCGGCGCCGACAAAGACGGCAAAGTCGAAGAGAGTGATGTTGATGCGCTGTCCCGGAAGCAGTTCGACCAGCCAGGGAGAGTCGGAGGCGCCGCATCCGGTCTCCGCCGAAACGGTGCTGGCCATGTATCCGGTCAGATTCCGGATCGTGATCGGTTTCAGGTTCTGACAGACATGGCGATCGGGTGCTACAACTGTACAGATCAGACCGCACTCACTCTCCTCGACCAACCATATATACCAACGTAACAACAATTATCCTGCAAGAAAGTTCACCCATCTGCTAACGTCTTCATTCCACATGAATGATAACTACATTACATTACAACAAGTGGCGTTGCCAGAGTTCCGGAATAGGGGGGCATCGACATTTGTTTGGGTTAGAAAAGATAACAGCAACCATAAATTATTCGTGTTTTTTGGTTGTCAGTGTCTTTTTACTCGAGAAATTTTTGGCGCATCGATTCTGCTCCATTCATTTTATATACCCACTCCCAGAAAAATCTCTCTGAGGTTTTGTGCAAATTCCAGGACTGATCCCATCCAGAATAGGGGCCCGGCTCCCCGTGGCCCACCCTGGCTACGCCAATGATAATTACACCAGATTCGAAAAGTTAAATCAAAGACATTCATAATTTTCTTCCAAAATACGCGCTACAATAGCCTATGTGCTTTCGAACGAACGTACACTGTAGACCCAAAGGCTTGGGCATATGTAACGATGTGGCAGTATTAGGAGTATTCTGTAGATATTTTAGGATCTCACAATTATTGAATTAGGCTATTTGAATCAGCCAATATCCGGACATAGGGATAATGGAAAACGTGAAAAGTTTCGAAAGTAACTATTCTGAATGTTTTTAGACATTAAAATGTGTCAGACGTTGTTACAATAATTTCGATTCGCTGCCGGATTGTATAGACTCCAAAATCTCAACTGCTGGAGTAGAGACAGAAGTTTACTGCGCTCTTGTCATTAGCTGAGCAACTGGAGCTGTTCCATCGCTCACAGAAGAGAAGAAGAGACTCTCACTGACTGGCGTTCTGTTATTGGCGTCATTAATTACCCTCTTAGACCCCCCCCCATCCCACCCCTTAGCGATCGATTCTTCCGGCGGGCAGGACTGCCCTCTCTACTTCCGTAGGACCTGTCTCCCATCAGTGATATATACCGACCAACGGAGGAATTCTCTTAGTTGGAGCAAATGCGCCCATCCATAATTTCATTATTGTCTTTGCTTGCATTTGATCTCTGCAGAGCGCCCTCTTCCAATCGATACAGCTTATCAGCTCAAATGATCGCTTGTAAAATTCGACGTCGCCAAATTCTCCGCTCAGCGTTGTGTTATCGCAATGGAATCGCGAATACCGTACAGGCGTCCAAAGCGCTGTTGCGATGGGAAACAGTGCGAGAAAAATGGGGCGACGGGCGCTTTCGGGACCCCTGTAAAGATAATTCAGCTTTGGGTCTCGGGCCCTCGTTCTCCATGGAAAATATGTGGCTCGCCTTCTAAGAAGTTTTCAAAAATTCATTATAATCGATTTTACAAGAAGCTGTGCAATAGAAAAAACTTCTCTTACCACAAACAATTCGACCTTCTTGTTATAGCTAAATAAATCGATCGATTATATTATTAGTCAAGGTCAAGCTGTCGTCTTCAAACGCTTTGAGTTATTGGTTCCAAAACTACGCCTGTCCATTGCTCTCTCTCTCTCTCTCTCTCTCTCTCTCTCTCACACACACACACACACACTCCCTCTCTCTCTTTCTCTGTTCAATGCCAATTTTCGAGTGTCTTTCTTTCTCACTCTGTTGTCTTTCTTCCTAGTTTAACCAATTTCTTTTATGTATTTTCTATGCAGTCAGTTCGCCGTATTCTTTGTCTTCCTCGCGTGCGTTTATCTTTTGGCGCGTTACAGTGGCGTAGACAGGATTTCCGGCAGGGGCGGTGGTTGGTTTTGATAGTAACCAACTTCTAAAATCTTAACAAGCAAGAAAAGGTCATCCTCATCTTTCCTTCTTATATTTTTTCCCTTCCAGATGCTGACAAGCAAAAAGGTCGCCAGCTTACACCTTTACATTCTACAGCGCTTAGAAATTTTGGGTCGGCAGCCAGTCAAAGGGGTTCTGACCCCCAAAACCGCGTTCGAAAATTTAAAATGTATGGAAACATAAAAAAATTTCGTCGGCAGCCAAGAAGTGTTTAGCTCCCAAACCATCCCTTGGCTACGCCTCCGGCATGTTGTAAATCATATAAAATTGGTTATTATTACTATTCATTAATATCTCTGTATAAATAAAAGAACTAACGGCCAAACAATTCAATTTGCTACCAAAACACGAATCAAAATAAACACTTTTTATTTAGACGAAGTCATAACATGATAACCAGTATTAGTGCTCTAAAGCTGCCAGCTTTTACCAGCTGCCTTACAAAATATGACCAGGGTGCGGATATATCAGACGGAGTTCATTTGCTGTTGAACTGTTGCGGTAGTAGTAAAATCGAGAGCGAAAGTGAGAGAGCCTGCGAGGGAAGAGACGATTGCATTGCGGCCTGGTGTTGCATTTCCTCGTCTATCTGTTTCAATCTTTGATCTCTCTTTGCAGCAGCGTAGCCACTAAATCTGACGTCCCAGTCTTATATTTTTCTCTCTCTCTGTGTCTCTCTCTGTGTGTCTCTCTCTCTGTCTCTCTTATCTCTGTCTTTGTCTCCATCTATCTGTCTCTGTCTCTGTCTCTCTCTCTCTCTTTCTCTCTCTCTCTATGTGTGTCTCCTTGTCTGTCTCGGTCTCTGTCTCTCTTTGTCTTTGTCTTCCTCTCTCTGTTTCTCTCTGTCGCTCTCTATGTCTGTGTATCTTTCTCTGTGTGTCTCTGTCTCTGTCTCTCTGTCTCTCTCTGTCTCTGTCTCTCTGTCTGCCTGTCTGTCTCTCTCTCTCTCTCTTTCTCTCTCCAAATGACTTCTAACAGTAACAACGGTGAAATTCCACTTGCCTTAGGCCAGAGTGGTGCTCTCTGATTGCTGGCTGGTCAGTGGTCATTAGGCAGAAAAATAAAAGCCAATTAGCCAGCCATTAGCCAGCTTCTTCAGTGCGCTCTCGATGACCGGTTCAGACTCTGGCTGACGGCGATTTTCATCGTCGAACGAGCTCTCAGTAAATTTCTGTCCAAATAAATTACTCTCAAAGCATCGAGACTATGCATACAACCCCCCCCCGCCCCTCATAAGAAAATCCACCAACGATGAAACCTAAATACCAAGTGAAGCATCTCTTCAAAATCCATGAAAAGCAAAAAAGTAAATTTAAGATTCAAGGACATGATTGAAAGTCTGTAGATGCCTGCTTTTAAAAATACATTTGATTTTTTCTATAGCTAAAGTTCTGGCTCCGGCAAAGACTATGCTAGCATAAGCTCATGTTTTATTATTAACTTCATTTGATTCGTTTCACTGTATAACATTTAGACAGCCACAGCGAGACAACAGTAATCAAACGTGGACATGGGTCCACCTTTTAAAACCCAGTCCAACCCAACCCATCATGATTCAGACCCCCAACCCACGAAAGCAATGAGGTTACTTGGCTCAACTCAACTCAACCCAGACCACGGCAATACATTACAATTTCTTAAACCATGACTTATTTTCTGACTCAACCCAACCCACCATAAACATGAAAATGTCTGACCCAATCAAATCCAACTCAGCCCAACCCAACCCATGAGTGAGTGGACCCAACCCATGTCCATGTTTGAAGAGGATCTGAATAGGGATGACGTCACAGCGATGACCAAAGTGATCGCATTCAAATCCAGCCGCCAACACTTTAGCTCACTTGCAATGTTCTCTATGTCGACGGAATTAGATTATTGCACGATACAGTATGCCTATACTGCAATACTATTTTGTCCCAAATTCTCGTCTAATTAATTATATTATGAGCGTAGTGGAACATTTGTACAACAGAGCACCAGTGGCGGCTCTAGGATTTGGCAAGTGAGGGGGCCGTTGGGGTGGCAACTTCTAATCATGGGGTGGCCAACCATTTGTTGTTTACATGTAATGTATGTAGCATTAAGTATAGGGTCCCAACAGGGGGGCCACTAGGGGGCCAGGCACTCAATAGGGGCACGGATCCTCTGGCCCCCCGGTGGAGCTGCCACTGCGGAGCACACTCGTAAGTATAAATCAAGCAAAATTTTGTGCATTTTCTTCCCTTTGGCTGACCAAAGAGTCTGCATTGAAGATACAAATTGGATCGAAGAAGGCTTATATAGCGCGCTTATTTAATTCTACGATTCGTCTGCAGAAGAAGAAATCCCTGCGATCACTGAGGCGGAGAATCCGCATAACAGCTGATGTGTGAATTCATTCATACGTTCAATCGTTCATTCACTCGTTCATTCGTTCATTCAATTGTTCGTTCGCTCATTCTTTCGTTCATTAATTTACTCGTTCTTTTTTCGTTCGCTCATTCATTCGTTCGTTCATTCGTCTGTTCGCCCGTTCGTTCGTTCATTCATTCATTTATTCGTTCATTCGCTCGTTTATTGGTCTGTTCACTCGTTCATTCATTCGTTCATTCGTGCGTTCGTTCATTCATTTCGATTTGTGCGTTGTCCTTGGTCTGGCATTACAGGTGTATTGAAAGTCAGATTGGTTTCGCTAAATTTGCTTGTTAGCGATTGACGTGTCTTTAGAATGACATTTTCCTACTGCTGTGAGTTTTGATCCGTTCTCTTTAAGCTTCCGCCCAAATGATTCAGTACACCCGTAAGCCTCTATTGCTCAGGATTAAGCTTAACTATGTTAATCCGCTCACAATTTACAGAAAATTTCAGCGAAACTGCTAAAAAACAAATTGTTGGTCCGTAAAGACGTTTTTGTTATATGATTCTTATTCTTGAGTGCTGATTATAATTAACAAAAGACCTGTTACTATTTTTGCCTAATTCGCAGCATAGAACTGTAATCCAAAGCAGTTAATCTCTTGCGCTTGTTAAGTTTTAGGTTTCGGGAACTAAGATTTTGTCTGATTTGCTAAATATCTTTTGGGCGATTTTTGCTATTTGAATGCAATTTTTGATAATTTGATTGAAATCTGTAACAAAATCAACTCTTGCATCCATTCTAATCATCATATCCTATAAATCTTAGACGCAAATCTTTACCTCTACATGCACCTTTATCTTTTCTTTTAACCCTTTAACCGTGTATTTAACTGTAACTCAATGTAAAATGGACAGATATATCCGGGATCCCCAGTTAATGGGTTAACAATACTCCGACCATTAACGTGCCTATATATATATATATATATATATATATATATATATATATATATATATATATATTATAATTATAGTAATCAGTCCGGAGGGAGGATACTTTTTAACGAAAGTACTAACCTTTGACGCAGTCGTAGGTGACCTCGAGATATGACTTTAGATCCTCGTGACACGGTCTGTGGTTTTCGAAGTTGTCGTCGAGAACTCGAACGCTGCAAGATCTTCTACCGGAACAATGGCTGTCCATGATCTCAAGAACGTTCACGGAACAGCCGATGTATCCGAAATTCTCCTTCACGCACCGACTCAGACGCATCCTACCGTAGTGCGCATGCGTCATGAGAATGACCTCGTCCTGGTCGCATTTGACCCGGAAGTAGTCGGACTGGCAGTACGAATGATAGCTGGATAGCGCTGAAAAATTGGACCATCATCCTGCGATAAGCTTATGTTAGTTGGTTGAATCGGTATTTGAGTTTTGTTTGTTTGTTTGTTTTACTTGGCTGTACTGTGTAAAGTGTATGTTTTATTAGTTTATTATTAGTTTATTATTGGTTTTTTGTTCTATTTGATGCTGTGCTTGTCACGAAATAAAGATTATTATAAGCCAGGGGTGCACAACCTTTTTAGGCCGAGGGCCAAATTTAACATTCCCTGAGTACTCGCGGGCCAGAATTTCGAAAATGCATGTTTTATATAAAATATATAGTATATAGCCATGATATTTATATAAATCAGCAAATCAAGCAAAATTAACTTTAATAAATGCTATATTGAACTACCGGTAATGCTTCATAAAACACCAGTTTTTTACTTACTACCTTCTATAACACAAACAGTAATTCCTCAGTCTGCACAATCTAATTCTGCCCGCACACAAACTAAGAGCTGTGCAGTATCAGTGTTATCTGTGCTCTCATCCAAAGCTACTGAAAAATATGTGCACCTAGCTAATCTGCCAATCAACTGCTCAGTAACGTCTGTTGCAAGGTCCTCAACTCGGCGTTGAATTCTTGACAAAGGAACTTTACTGAAAAGACTGGCGTTTTCTGGGCAAATTCAGTGCAGATGCTTAGGAGACAATCTCTAAAGCAGCGGTTCTCAACCTTTATAGTGCCGCGACCCTTTTAATTAAATTCCCCATGATGTGGCGACCCCCCAACGGTCAAATTATTTTCGTTCACATTGTAAACTACTAAAAATAATAATGCTACGACAATCAAAATGTTCGAAATCGTTATTACAGTATTTAATTGTCTCCATGTCTAGCCTCGAATGACAATTATAGTAAAACAACTAGTACGTCGTAACTACCACTGAGGAAATTGTGTACAATAACAAGAAAAGAGACAACCCCATATTTCTGATGGTCTCAGGCGACCCTGGCAAATCGTCATTCGACCCCGTGGGGTCGCGACCCACAGGTTGAGAACCGCTGCTCTAAAGTCTAACAAAATCTCCGTCTGCGAAAGGCCGTGATGACCTTGCAATTAGCTGGGCCACTTTGCAGCTGGCCCGTGTAAACACTTTGATTCTTGCGACTCCCTTGTGAAAAACTCTTTTCGGTTGACAGAGTCTTCTTTAACAGTTCAATTTTCTGTTCCCGCAACTCACCCTGCAGTTCATCATAAGCAGCGGCATGTTTAGTTTCGTGGTGTCGTCGGCAGCTATACTCTTTCATAACGCTAAGTGATTCACGGCAAATTAAACACACCGATTTAACCCATTAAACGTGTCCATAAAATACAGACGTGTCCATTCCTCACTGAAATGTCGCTGTTCTGCATCAGTCTTACGTTTTTTAGTCTCGAATTTAGACATTCTAGACTTACTGCAGCGACAATTTAAATGTATAAAGCACGTTACCGAAGTAGTTTATTATCGCCCGTCTCTGTGTCACGCTGTTATAGGTCGCAGATTTGTACGTAGCCCAACATATATGAATAGGTCAGTCAGCAGATACCCAATTTCTATACCAAAATTACTGTTCTCGGGCCAGTTTTCTGTTATTCGAAATTGTACCGCGAGCCGGACAGAACCCTTTGGCGGGCCGGTTTTCTGTGTTGCTCGAAATTGTCCCGCGGGCCAGAAAAAACTCTTCGGCGGGCCGGATTTGGCCCGCGGGCCAGTGGTTGTGCACCCCTGTTATAAGCGATCTTACTAAGTAACTTGAGTACAATGGGATTTTAGATCAGGCATTCATATGCTAGAATAGCTAGATTGATTTATATTTAGAAAATATTGTACAGAACTGAAATTCAATGGCTGCGCTTTGGGTATTATATTGTAGACTGCGAATTATTAGCGTTGTTTTTTGCAGAATAAAAAGATAAAAGATGTGGCGGAAAAAAGGTAGCTAGAATAGAGGAAAATATGAGCAACAGTGGTTTACAACCAGGAGAAATCCTACTAAGCCACTGAAAATCCAATTATTATTATTATTATTATTATTATTATTATTATTATTATTATTATTATTATTATTATTATTATTATTATTATTATTAAATGTTTACATGCATGCTGTAGGTTTCAACCATATCAAATTTATTGAGAATTTAGGACATTAGTTTTTAATTTTAGAGTCTTCTTAGGAGATCAGATGTGACTATCTGCAGCTCATAAACTTTGACTTAGGATGAAGATTGACTTCACATACAAAGAGATCCTGTCTAATTTCTTCCATCCCTCTCCTAGCTGGATAAACCTGTCACCGTCCATAGGTGAAACTGGAGAAACACTGGTTTATGAACTTGAAAATATTAAATCTGAAAAATTAAAGTGGAATCGATTTGAGAAACGCGACGCCGAAAAAGCGAGATAAATAGAGAAAGAAAGAGAGAGATTGAGAGAGACAGACAAACAGACAGACAGACAGAGATAGATAGAGAGACAGACAGGCAGATACACAGCGATACAGAGAGAGATTAGGATTCAATCGTGAGACTTATCAAAGTAAATATTAGTAGTAGACATTTTAGAGAGACACAATTTATATACCTAGTTGCTACAGCACTACACACCAGGAAGAGGGATGACACAGGGACGGACAAGAGGACGGACAGAGGGAACAACAGTAGAACGGACAGAAGGCTAGGCAGAAGGACTGATTTCAATCGCAATCTAGCACTCGACCGTCTACGAAACAACTTTCTTGCTGTCGGCGTTTATGCGTTTTTCTCAGCCTGATTGAAGACACAATCGAAATCTTCGACCCCAATACAGCGACGCGTCTCTGCGTTGACTTCACCGTAATCAGCAAAAATAGCACGAGGCGAAACGACGGTCTTACTAAGCGTATAAGAGCATATCAATAAGTACATGTACAGCAGGCTGTAGGCCTATATTAAATCTTTGATGCCTATATGATAAAGTAACAATTGACTGTATTTGTGAAATGCTTGGATTGAATCAAATACTTGATATTGCTAAGAATCGTCAACACTCTTTTACACTTCGGTTCTCTAAGAAATCACTTTATTTTGCCAACTGTATATTAACAGAATGCGTAGCTGATAGTTAAGAGTTGTGCTTGTCTTGTGTTATCTGCGTTTGCGAATAACAATTTACAGTATATATCAACAATAAAGATTTATATATCGACAAGTATTTCAGTAGCAACTATTACAGTTTAGATCATGAGGCAGAGCATAAGACACGCGTGACAGCTACCAAATTTATTGGAACACTAATTTAGTACAATAAAGTTTGGTCGGATGTCCATAGAAACATGTACAGTAGAACTTCGTTATGACGTACTTAGCGGGTCTGTAAAATATCCAATACCATCCAATACGGTAGCGCATCACACAGGACCGTACATGGCGGTACTTTTATAACCGAGTATACTCTATAACCGAGTCCGTTATAACGAAGTTCTACTGTAGGACGACGCAATATCGTGGAACGAGTGCGTGCTGTCTAGACAGTTTTGATCGGATGACTATCAGGAATTGGTGCGAAATGAATTGAAAAGATCTAAGATCACTCTCAACACTGCTAATATATTTTGATAAGTAAGTAAGAGTCAAGCGATAAGTGGTGCTATTGCACGTGAACCATGTACTCTTTTAGCACAATTCTTATTACTTATTAATGTTC
The DNA here is from genome assembly GCA_018105865.1 of Metaphire vulgaris. Classification (NCBI taxonomy): domain Eukaryota; kingdom Metazoa; phylum Annelida; class Clitellata; order Crassiclitellata; family Megascolecidae; genus Metaphire; species Metaphire vulgaris. The sequence continues at coordinate 6,289,249 of CM030843.1, forward strand.
CAAATTACCATTTGCTGATAACACCTACATGTATTATCTATCCAGCACAACAATTTATTAAATGATCGTACAACGGTACGGTATAGATTTATTCCGAATTTTTGAGGGTCCAATTAATTATGGACCATCACAACCAAATTGTTGTGAGGTTCCGGAACCCAGGGCCCTCATGGGATTGAAGCCTATGGCGTAGGCGTAACAGCTTCAAATAATGCTAAAATGAACGCAAGGTTGGATATAACGTGTTCTCTTCTTCAAATGCATTATATATATATATATATATATATATATATATATATATATATATATATATATATATATATATTAAAAATTAGTTGAAAGCAGTCACATCAATTTCAAGTGAAGTAGTTAAAGTGGCTACAGCGACACTCTTCTATCAGACGGTTAGAGAGCTTTTGGCGTATAAACTCCGTGACAAATCGTCAGAGGATGAAGCGGTAGAGAGACTACAAAATGACGGAAAACGCTGGAAAGGTTTGGCCGAATATAGTAAATCCAGGCTTCAATCTGATTGTGGCATATTTATACGCAGATCACGACTCGAATCAGATCATCAAATATCCCGCGGTCCATCTGCTCCAAGAGACCGTCCACCGTGTACGGACGGCCGGACGACCGGACGACCGGACGACCGGACGGACGGGTGGAGATCTCCGTCCGAATGGCCCTAATAACGACATCGACCCGAGGAGTTGGAGTGGGAGACGGCATGACGCCGACCGTGGGCGACCGTTGGCAGGGTCGCCAAAGCAATCGTTAAGTACGCTATAGATCGTATCAAGAGGAGTGTGATCATCACACACACACACGAATCGAGAACAGGAAACCGAGATTTCTCACTTCAAACGACTGCACGAAACGCTGCAAAATCTGCACGATCGATCAGTAGTAGCAGTGAGCGAATGTATATTCGATGAGAGAGAGGAAGAGAGATAGACATGGGCGTAGCCAGGAATTTGATTTGGAAGGGTATAAATGTTTGGGGGAGGGTATACACCTTAACTATAAACCATATAAAATACATATAACCACATATAGCCACATATAAATCACATAAAAATTTTAAGGTTGACTGATTTGGGGGGGTATATATGCCGATATACCTCCCGTCGCTACGCCCCTGGAGATAGACAGAGAGATAGGCAGAGAGAGAGGCAGAGACAGAGACAGAGACAGAGGGACAGAGACAGGGACAGAGACAGAGACAGGGAGAGACAGGGAGAGACAGAGAGAGAGAGAGAGAGAGAGAGAAAGAGAGACGGAAATTGTGAATGAATTGTTACCGCTTCTGCAGAGAGCATTACTAAAATTGTTACTAGTTTTATCTAATTCCAAAATCCGTATTTCTCTAATTCGTCTTGCCCTACATGTGAATGAGTGCGTGACATCCGTGGCAAAACGCAGGAAATTCACGTTTAACATTTTAGAAGAGGTTACTGTCCGAACATCTCTCGACCGACCGAATCTGATATCTGTCCTGCTACTAAATCGAACCCAACGCACGACATAATAAGCATTTTTCATCCTTCTCAGGAAATAAGAAGTAATTCTACGCCGAGCAGCAGGGTTAGGGCCTAGGGTCGTTTCTTTAGTCCAACATTTTGGAATTAACGCTCTACCCCAAAAAGTCAAGCAACCCCGATTCTTGACCCTTCTTGGCAGGAAACGTCCGTTAGAGTCTGGGTCAGTGGAAGGGCGGCTGTCAGGCTCTGGCTTTCTCGCAAAAAGCAAAAATCGCTACAGGTTTTGCCCGTCGTAAAGACGTCGGTAATTGTGCGATCGCTGCGTTTCTTTTGGAATGAAGGATCGTAGGATCGAGAAAACGGAGGAGTTGAACGTTTCTACGGTCGAGTCTAACACTGCTTCTACTAATCACATCCCGCCCCTCCTCCTCCTCCTCCTCCTCCTCCTGCTCCCGCTCCTCCTTCTCCTCCTCCATCCGATCGATGCAAATAATTGCGAACCTCTCTCGGAGGATACGTTTACGGGGCCTAACTTTAATGGCGTCATCAGACCCTCTCGCCGAGAACACCCCCTCCGCCCCTACTCCCCAACCCCAGATTCAGGGGACGGTTCGCCTGCCTGCCTGCCTGCCCCTCTTTAGAGTCCGCTCCGCTCTTTTCCGTCCGTCCATCGGTCGGCGTATTCTCCGGGGGCAGCGATTCGTAAACCCCGATAGAACCGAAAGGCGATATATATATATATATATATATATATATATATATATATATATATATATATATATATATATATATGTCTCCTTCTTGGCTCCTCGACGGTTCGATTTCGCTTTTGCTTTTCCGCGACCGGCTCTCGATGCATCTCCCGGGTCGAAACTCCCCCCACCCCACCCCCAATCGTTAAACTAATTCCACTAACGAGAGCTTCATTCGGCCCGAAAAGTCGGTATTTTTCAGAAGTTTTCCGCTTCGTAACATCTCCGATAATCGCTCAACGCACGGTTTTAATTAATCTTAGCAGAGAACAAAATACAATTCGAAATAAAAATGAAACCAGTTCATCAATTGCGCTTGTTTCGCGCCTTTAGGAAATACGTGCAAAAGTAACTCCCAGTAAGGCAGTAACCTACGGTGACTTCAAACTCAACATTTTTCTGGTCGAACAAAATGTCCGCGGACAAAAATGACACGGACAAAATGTCATGGGGACGAAATGTCAGCGGACAAAAGTCACAGACAAAATATCACGGTTTAGGGTTAAGGTTAGAGTTATGGTTACATTTTGTCCGCTGACATTTTGTCCCCCAAAAAAGATTTGAAATATTGTAAGTTTCCATTGCCTGAAAAATAGCTCGGAAATTCTTACCGTAAATTATGGCGCATTAGATAGTAAATTTCTATAGCGCAGATAATTGTCTACGTCGATTTATTCCAAAACATGATATTCTCTGGTGTATTATGCGCTTGTAAGTATTGAACGAGAGAAACAGTCTCAGCAATAAAGATTGCCAGATTAAATGCCTCTGCGATCAATGATGTGCTAGAAAATCAAATCTTTGTCCCTATGCAATACAGATACGATGTTCGTAATTTACGAGATATCAGATCGCATTGACTGAAAACTAGATTCGCCACTGTTTGTGGGGAATAAAATTCCAGTTCGAATGCATGTCTTGCGTAGCATCATTGCCAATGCCAGGTTCCTGTATAAGACGCGCTTTTGAGAAATCTACGGAAGCCGAGTGCGGACGTTCTGTTTTGACGTGTTGAAATTTTCTGTTAATGTTCGAATTATGTCAAATTTTGACGCGCCGAAACAACTGTCCATGTCCGTATATTGTAGAAAATCGATGTGAGTGGGACAAGATGAAGATGCAAGACTAAAAGTACAGATGAGCACCTCTGATCAGGGTTTAATCTATTCTAGGCCGTTTCGGGGAGGAGAATTGCCCTTTCCTCCCTGAAATTTCAAATTCCCCCGGAAATATTTGCATACTACATCAACTAACAGCAGTCCCTAACAGAATTCCCCCGGTTTTGTCAGTTCTCCCCGGTTTTGTCAGTTCCCCCCGGAGTCGAGGAGTCTAGATTAAACACTGCCTCTGATTAGAACTATAAGAGGCGCTATGCAAATGCTACATTACATTACAAGAGCATGTTAAGGAAGATACCACGATTAATTTACATGCAACCATTTTTTCGAACTCCACGAAAATCACGAGAAACTTTGCAAATACTGTTTCCACTCTAAGATCTCGGATACTTTGAAATCCCGATCACTCACTTATTCATTCAATAAAGGATTTTGATGCTAAGAGCTCCTCTGGCTAAGCGCAACAAAACCTGCTTCAATCCGATAAAGCTGCATTAATTATTCAGATGACAGGGAAAGCTTAACTTGATTAACGATGGAATTGAAAATTCGTCCAAGCGATGTTTGGTCGACTAGAGATTAGGGCGAACAGAAGACGATTTTGATAATATAGGGTCTTCTAGAAAAAGCGGACCCTGTCACAGTTTGGCCGTTAGTTGAGGTAACGATTGCATTCTAAGCTAATGTCACGGTTTTAACGTTTATTTTTCAGCTGTGTCGTTACTTTCTTTCGTTCAATTCTCAATCGATCAGGTTCAAGCATTGGCGTAGCCAAGTGGGTTGGGGTTAAACCCCCCTTGGCTGCCGACGAAAAAAAAATTAATGTGTTTTAATACATTTTTTATTTTCGGACGCGGTTTTGGGGGGTCAAAGCCCCCTTGGCTGTCGACGCAAAATAATTTGTAAGCGCTATAGAGTAAGATGTAAGGTGACGACCTTTTTTTGCTTGTCAACACATCTGCAAGGGGGAAAAGTACAAGAGAAAAGATGAGCATGACCCATTTTTGCTTGTCAAGATTTTTTGAAGTTGGTCATGATCAAAACCAAACCTCCACCCACTTCCGGAAATCCTGGCTACGCCACTGGGTTCAAGAGACCGATTATGGAGGAAACGTCGACAGGAAGACGTGCCTATGCTCAAAGTGAAATGTGCTAAGCGCACTTTCGGAACAAACGGACAAAGGAAGAGAACTCCAGACTTGGAGCCAGTAACAGAAAATGACCTAATAAACTAAAACTACTTAAGTTTATTTAAAAACTACTTAAGATATCGAGGTTGTCCAGTTTGCAAATTTTATGGCTTAATATACTTGTTTTATAAATAATAAACAATAAAGAATTCATGTCAATGAATTTAGTTAAGTGTTAGTCGTTAGTCAAGTTTTTTCTTCTTCTTTGCTTCATATTGATATATGTTTATTTTGGATGTTAATGAGAAAAATAGAATTGTGATTGATTGATTGATTGATTGATTGATTGATTGGATTTGCACGTAGTTCGTTGTTCGACGATTGACTAATGTTTATTATAATGACCATGAATACGTATCATTGTGATGCTCTTACCAGTAAAGGCCTGACTAGTTTGACCAGAATAAAGGATGTCACAAACTCTTGATCAATCAGTTTGATAGGCCTACATATATTTTACAAATATATACTTTGTTACCGTATACTTTAATTAGTTATTAGTGCATTTCAATGTTTTAGCTTAATAATAGAAACATCTTTTTAGTAATTATGCTTATGTCCATTTAAATTTGTCTGCCTTTTAGTAATACACAATCATCTAAAATATGTAATATGTAAAATATGTAAATATAAAATATGTAAACTAAAAAATATGTAATTTATTCACGATTCACTTCAACAAATATTTGTTATCTCAGTCGGAAGCTAAAATTCGGCGAGTAAGTTTTTCCCCCAGCGAATCATAAGAAATGGAAACTAATAATAATAGTAGCAGCAGCGGAAGAAGACCGCCTCTATAAGCGACCATCGAACGAAGTGATACTTGTAATTCTAGCATTTCCGAGAAATTCGATCTAACGAAGAAAGAGAGTTGTTCATCAGGCATATTTCTGGAAAAACACCACAGCGGAAACGATGACTACTTCTGTCAATCGATCATTAATTCATTATCGCTGATTTTCGACAGCGACGATTTGCAGAGAATCAAAAAATGGTTGTCTTGATTCAAGTTCAAATGATTTTCAGGGGACCTATAAGTCATTCGCCGATCTGACAGCAATTAAGGCTTCTAAACGATCTCAGATGAGCTGCTATCAGCAGCTGAAAAACAGCAAGATCATCATTTTATTACTACTAAAACTAGAGTGAAAAGAGTCAAAGTGCTGATCTCCGTTTCTAAACTTTCTATAGCCCTCTGCCAGGCGTGCAATATCACGGATACGGGGCTAGTGCATCGTGTAGGGTACCTGTGCAAATCAGTCACATGCTTCAAACATATATTTTACAAATAAACACGTAATTGCTGTAGGAATTAATTCGTTGTTAGTGCATTTCAATGCTATACGACGTTTACCCTGTTCGCGCAATATACAGCGCTTTATCTTCTTCAACCGATGCCATAAAAATTGAAGGTGCAAAACTGTCAGCTATCTTACGAACGCTGAAACTAAGGAACGACTTTACATAGAATTTTCCTCGACTACTTGTACTTCCATCAGTGTGTGGGCGCTACTCACGTGTTTTGTTTGGGAACTCATTTCACACTTGTTTTGTCGTAAGGAATTATATTTGAATTTGCTGAATGATGACAATGACCGCCATAATTTACAGGTTATTTAAATATGTAAACGTCTTTTTATAAGAAAGCGAAGCAGACTCAAAGAGTTAATATAATAATCATTAATTAAAAGTGTTCAGAATAAAAGTTGTGCCATGCGTTCTCACTGAAAAAGGAACTGTATGTATCCCCCCCATAGACGATTACTGGTATTACTGGTATTAGGCCATAAATCAACTTCCAGAATCTGACATAAAAGGTGTTGAAAGATCGTTCCCATGCGTTCTCACTGAAAAAGGCACCGTATGCATCCCACATAAACGATGAAAATTCGAGTAGACTACAAAATCTTTGTCGGAGGATACAGTAGATTTTGCCTGGTCAGGTATTAACATCGGGTGTTGACTAGGGTTATTTCTAGGATTATCTATTTGGGGGTGTTGGTAAATTATGGAGGCCCCTGCAAAAAGGTCATCCCATAGCTGAAATAGGGGGTGTTGGGGGTGTCGGTTTCAAATGGGGTGGTGGTGTTGGGGTGTTAGGGGGTGTAAAAATATCCCTGGTGTTGACGATCACAGAACGCCGTTTCATTTCAAGAGTACTCGCTAGTAGTAGTACTTTAAATTGCACAGCAAAATACTTTTTTCTCCTCGTTAGTTTCTAAAACTGAAGAATGACTCTGCTCGCTGTAACGAAGCGGCGCTAAATGATTTATCAGCAGGTACAAAAATTGGTTCCTCTAAGGGGAGGCAAGACCCTTTCCAGATTCGCCAAGGGGGCGATTGCTGATTTGAAATCATACAGACATCACGATTAACTTGCAGTCATATTTAGCGCATTAACAATTTTGACACGGATAATTTACAGTAAGTGATCACTCCCAGACGTTTGTTTAGCATGTATTTGTACAAGTGTCGTCTCCCATACGCGCCATAATGCGGTAATGATTTGTTAGGGAGTAACGGCCGATGAAATAATTCCAGCGTTTCATCTGCCGAAGAAGAGAGGGAGGCTTTCTGCTGACCATCTCTTTACCGGCACCTGAGTTCAATTACTGATGGAAATTGGTCGACGAGCGGTCATAATGTAAGGTCATCGCATGGTCGTCCGCCGGCTGACGAAACTAATGTCGTCATAGTGAACGGCGTAAGGCCCTCGACAATTCGAGTTTCCACTGTACTCTCTCTGTCTCTGTCTCTCTGCCTCTGTCTCTGCCTCTCTCTCTCTCTGTCTGCCTCTGTCTCTGTCTCTCTGCCTCTGCCTCTGTCTCTGCCTCTCTCTCTGTCTGCCTCTGTCTCTGTCTCTCTGCCTCTGTCTCTGTATGACTCTGTCTCTCTCTCTGTCTCTGTCTCAGCCTCTCTCTCTGTCTCTGTCTCTGTCTATCTGTCTCTCTCTGCCTCTGTCTCTCTCTCTCTCTTTGCCTCTGTCTCTGACTGTCTGTCTGTCTCTGTCTGTCTGTCTGTCTATTCGCGTCCGTACCAGTCGCATTCACGTCGACCTTTCAGATGTCGTACAACATCGGAATTTAATTACGAACCTTCTACTCCGGATCCGGGGTCCGTATTGTCCCGAGTCCGACGTCCGGGGAGCGAGTCGGTCATTCATGTCCAGCGAAGCAACACTTAGACGGCGAATGGTATTAATCCGGTCGCATGCACACGCAGCGCACGAAATTCGACTGAACTGGGCACAGGGCATTGGACACAGAAACACTGGCGTAGCCACGGAGGGAACACGAGGGTTTGCCTCTGTTCTGGCTTGGATTGGCCATGAGATTTGCGCAAAGCAGCTGAAAATTTTTAAGGAGGTTATATATATATATATATATATATATATATATATATATATATATATATTGCCCTCAGTACTTCTATCTCGATATATAATATTACTTCTTTCCCACACACACACACACACACACACACACACACACACACACACATATATATATATATATATATATATATATATATATATATATATATATATATATATATTACCTCCTTACATAATAATAATATATACATATTTTATATATACGTGGATGTGCCAAGAACGTGGATATATATATATATATATATATATATATATATATATATATATATATTACACACATATATAATTATATATGGACATGGATGATGTGCCAAGAAGTCCATGGCAACGTAGTTTTGCCTGTAGACTTTCTTACTCGAAAATATCGATGCGCTTTCCCCTCCCCTATTTCGCGAAACCCTGGCTGCGCCACTGTGCAGGAAACCCAGCAGAACAGATAGCAGGACAGAAGAGGCAAAGACCTGGCGATCCGTGCAGTCAGTAAGTCATTGGTTCCGAGATGAACGTCAGTAAGCACTGCCGATGATCATTATTACGATTACATTACAGTAACTGATTGGTATCCAATCCATGTACGCTAAGCGCTATAGCCTAGGTCTATCGAGGCTCGATTATGCAATCTAAGCTAATCTTCAACTTCTATAGCGCCACTTCATAATGCACAGTAGCATCAACCGATAGCACACCAAATCCAAATAATTAAGGATCCAGGTCAAATCCAGGGTATCCGGCCAGAGGCAAACAGGTGACAGTCTATGGTGGATAGGCCAGGTCAAAAAGATGGGGTTTCAATTAGATTAGAAATCTAGCAGCTGGATAATGACCGGATGTGTCTTTTCCAACATTTTCCGAATCCGGATCGAATATCACGAATACAATTGGCGTGCGCGTATAAGCTGCAAAGTAAGAAAATACTTGTAAGGGCGCTTTTTCAGGATATAATAAAAAGGAGCTATATGAATAAAACATAGAGTTTAAAGAGGGGGGCGTCATCTTATGTATGTAAGTAGTAGTGTTTCCGGCAGTATTAGAGCATGAAATGGACTCCGTGATATATATTAAAAATCGTATAAATATGACATTTGTGTTGAGTTTAAGATTTAATGAGTACGATGGAAACGGTAAGCGGGGGACTATTAGACTATCACACACGTTCTACAAGCATAGAATTTCTTTAAACGTTGTAAAATCGCAATTGCAAAAGTTTGCAGCCTCGACGTTGAAAGTTAAAGAGAATCGTATGAAGCTAAAATTGAATCATTTGTGAAAGAAATTATAAAAAGGAAAGCAAAAATCAATATCAAAATCAATGTTATGCGATGACGTAATTATCTGCTGTAAGTATTCGGCGAATCCGGATAGTGCCGAATGCCTAACTATCCGGTCGGGGCGAATGTCCGAAGCGGTTTCCGGTCCTTCCCTAGTAGTAGTAGTAGTAGTAGTAGTAGTAGTAGTAGTAGTAGTAGTAGTAGTAGTAGTAGTAGTAGTAGTAGTAGTAGTAGTAGTAGTAGTAGTAGTAGTAGTAGTAGTAGTAGTAGTAGTAGTAGTAGGAACAGGCGTCAAGTGGACGAAGTCTCGTCGTTGAACTGGTGTTTTGACAGCGCGTCTTATTAGCAGCTAATGCGTTTGCCAAGAGTCAGAAAGAGAGCGCGAACGAAAGGCGACTTTCTTTTGGCGACGGAAAGAAAAAAAAACAGTCGCTCGCAAGAAACGACGAGAAGCTAAAAACAAATCACTCTCAGCCCTCTCTTCCTCCCGACATCTCTCCTCGCTTCTCCCCACCCCACTCTCTTCTCCTCTCGCCCCTCTTCTTCTCCTCTCCTCGCTGCAACTCCCCTCGCTTTTCCTCCTTCGCTTCCCCTCTTCCCTTCGCCTTCTCCCTCGCTTCTCCTCCCCCTCTAAACTTTTCCTCAACTCTTCCTTCTTTCCACTGCCACTAGAGAATCACGCAACAGACTCGTCAAGGAACGGATGTGACAGAACGGACAGGCGGAAGGACGCACGAACGAACGAACTAACCGAGAAACGGATCGATGGCTTCTCGTATATTATTATTACTGTCGTATCTACATGTAGTCGCTTGTGTCGTTTTCATCGACCTTGGCTGTTCTCGGGGCTCGTTTATTCAAAAGCGATGTTATCACCGTGACAAGATCATCTGATTGGAGGTCAGAGCCTCATGAAACTCACCTCCGCGGGTCAAGGAGAGTTCCGCAGGGTTAAACAATAATTTCCATAGTCTAGATTCCGACGTCTCGAAATATTTCATCCAGTCGAGCTTCAAGACCAGATTTCCTCGTATATAGGGTTCAAACGAAGTCCAAGCATCGACAAAAAAGAGACGAATAGAAAAGCAAAGCGATTTCGACGGAGATTTATTTCTGATTCGAGATTAATAATGGTGGTTAAATTGGAAATGTTTTGCCGTGTGTAACTTTGCGGCGTTCAGTATTCGATTAAATTCATTAAACGAGCATTTGAAGCAACTAAAATATTGTAAAATAAATTTGTTTTTTTGCGACGAAAGGCTTACATTTTAATGAAAAACTGCTTCGTATCAATTAATTATTAGAGGAGAGCTGAATACAAAATGGCGTTTGTCACCTCGACTTTCTGAGGTTGGCTGTATGCGCTGATTGATGGCAAGTGGGTCTTGAAAATTTAAACTTTAAAGCACTTCTACATTTAGTTTAGCATTTCGAAACGTAATGGTTAATTCTGCTTTCCCTGATGCTCGGTTGTTAGACATCTCCCTGGATCATACGGCAAGTTCAGAATTCGGCTCTGTGCAGTCAGTCTGCCGACCCGGGTTCAAGACTGCAAATAGACGATTTGCGATGTTTGTGTCTTAGGAATTCACATGTCCAGATTTCCATGTCTTTTGAGTGGCGTTTCAGGATGATGCCGGGGTGGGGGCGCTAATCGACCGAATGTTTGACAACATCGTCCAACACAACAACACTAATCGTTACTGGAAGTTTAGACACCAACTGCTTCATTGGTCACACATTTGCCGTTAACCCTTAACACGCACAAGCGCGCGCACGCACGCAAATTGTCTTGCAATTGGCATGATCAGCAAAATCACCAAACGCGCTTGTTAAATTCCCCCTCCCCACTAAATGCTCTTGTTAAATTCCCCCTCCCCACTAAATGATCTTGTTAAATTCCCCCTCCCCACTGAATGCTCTTGTTAAATTTCCCCTCCCCACTAAATGCTCTTGTTAAATTCCCCCCCACTAAATGCTCTTGTTAAATTCCCCCTCCCCACTAAATGCTCTTGTTAAATTCCCCCTCCCCACTAAATGCTCTTGTTAAATTCCCTCTCCCCACTAAATGCTCTTGTTAAATTCCCCCTCCCTAAATGCTCCCTCCCCCCCACTAAATGCTCTTGTTAAATTACCCTCCCCACTAAATGCTCTTGTTAAATTCCCCCTCCCACTAAATGCTCTTGTTAAATTCCCCCTCCCACTAAATGCTCTTGTTAAATTCCCCCTCCCACTAAATGCTCTTGTTAAATTCCCTCCCCACTAAATGCTCTTGTTAAATTACCCCTCCCCACTAAATGCTCTTGTTAAATTACCCCCTCCCACTAAATGCTCTTGTTAAATTCCCCTCCCACTAAATGCTCTAGTTAAATTCCCCCTCCCACTAAATGCTCTAGTTAAATTCCCCTCCCCACTAAATGCTCTAGTTAAATTCCCCTCCCCACTAAATGCTCTAGTTAAATTCCCCCTCCCCACTAAATGCTCTAGTTAAATTCCCTCCCCACTAAATGCTCTTGTTAAATTCCCCCTCCCCACTAAATGCTCTTGTTAAATTCCCCCCACTAAATGCTCTTGTTAAATCCCCCTCCCCACTAAATGCTCTTGTTAAATTCCCCCTCCCCACTAAATGCTCTTGTTAAATTCCCCCTCCCCACTAAATGCTCTTGTTAAATTCCCCCTCCCCACTAAATGCTCTTGTTAAATTCCCCTCCCCACTAAATGCTCTTGTTAAATTCCCCCTCCCACTAAATGCTCTTGTTAAATTCCCCTCCCACTAAATGCTCTTGTTAAATTCCCCTCCCACTAAATGCTCTTGTTAAATTCCCCCTCCCACTAAATGCTCTTGTTAAATTCCCCCTCCCACTAAATGCTCTAGTTAAATTCCCCTCCCACTAAATGCTCTAGTTAAATTTCCCTCCCACTAAATGCTCTAGTTAAATTCCCCCTCCCACTAAATGCTCTAGTTAAATTCCCCTCCCCACTAAATGCTCTAGTTAAATTCCCCCTCCCCACTAAATGCTCTAGTTAAATTCCCCCTCCCCACTAAATGCTCTTGTTAAATCCCCCCCCACTAAATGCTCTTGTTAAATTCCCCCTCCCCACTAAATGCTCTAGTTAAATTCCCCTCCCCACTAAATGCTCTTGTTAAATTCCCCTCCCCACTAAATGCTCTTGTTAAATTACCCCTCCCCACTAAATGCTCTTGTTAAATTCCCCCTCCCCACTAAATGCTCTTGTTAAATTCCCTCCCCACTAAATGCTCCCTCCCCACTAAATGCTCTAGTTAAATTCCCCCTCCCCACTAAATGCTCTTGTTAAATTCCTCCTCCCCACTAAATGCTCTTGTTAAATTCCCCCTCCCCACTAAATGCTCTAGTTAAATTTTCCCGCCCATGCACGGCGGACGAAGTTCTTGTGTCTGAAGACGAAACCATTTATTGTGCGCATTTTTATTCGCCGAAATATCGACCCTACGTTCCATTTCCATCCACAGGCAATCTCAGCAGAGAACAAACGGACGACCCAAATTTCGATCGGCCGAAGGCAAGGCAGAGCTGTTCGCATCGATCCATTGCTTAGCGTCTTGCCTGGCGCAATTTGCCCCGGCTTAAGCCGTATTAGCAGCGCGGATAAAAGCGACAAACGTCAAACAATCCTCTACGAATGACTTACGTTCAGCGCTCTATTCGGCTGCTGCTGCTGCTGCTGCTGTATGCTGATATCACGATAATTCGGCTTTAATGACACGTTTCTCTAAACTGAACTGCGGCGCTATAGAAGCATATCAATCACACATTTTCTGCGTCGATCGTCTGTCTAAGTTCAATGTTCTTGGTCCACTGTGTCGCCATGCAGCAGAAATAAGGCATCGGAACAGATATATTATGATTTAAGTTCAGCCCCGAATAGCGCCTGCTGAAGCAGGGAAAGCCAGGGGGAGAAAGACAAGTACTGCGTCCTGTGCACAATATGTGGCACTCGTCAGACTTCAAGAAGCGCTATACAATACAATACAATACACACGTATATCGGTGAAAATAATTTGTCAAAATCGTGGAAAATGTTCGCTTTCATACTCATTTACATTGCTAATACTGTACAGTTGGTGCTACGTCACTCTTACAGCTTATTGATCGAAAGTTTCAGACTGTTGTAACACTCCTGTCTTGCAAAGAATAATGCATAATACTGTCTTAGTTTCTTAGTTATTTTTAGTTTATTGCATTGAGTTTTTGTTCAGTTGATTTGTGTTATTATTGGTTGTGTTTTAACATTTTTAATGCTGTGCTTGTCACGAAATAAAAGATTATTATAATCTTCACGTTCAGAAAAAAAAGATATCAGAAACTCAGTTGCATCCTCTATATGCAGACCAACTACAAAGCGCGTTTGTAGATTTCTCTGCAATTTACAGTGGAACTCGTTATAAGTTATAAATTCAGGCGAATACTGTTATAATACTGTATATATCTTTAAAATTGCCCTTCAAAGATTGTGCAGAAATCTTTAAGTTAACACCCAGATTGATCGCCGGTGGCGGTTCCACGTGGGGGATTAGTGGGAGTGCATCCCCACCGGACTTTTGAGCCTAGTAAAATTACGGGGAAAACTGCGGATGACCTTTTTTGCTTGTCGACCTATTTTTTCGTGAAAGTGTAGTAAAATTAGGGGAAATTGTAAAATTAAGAGGAAAATTGCCTTTTTCGGCAAAGTTTATTGATTTTCCGCCTCTATTTATCCCCTCCCCAATTTCCTATGAATTCATTTCATCCCCTGCCCCACCACAAAACCCTGGAATCGCCAATGTCGATCTATAGCGAATACAACGAGGGCAAGTAATAATTAATAATTAATCAAGGTCGTTTTATGGATAGACGCTTTTTCAGGGTAGGTGTAAGATCTGCGCCTCCAAATTAGCACCAATCGCCAGAGAAGGAGTCTCGCATGAATTTTTGGTGTGACGGACACAATCTTTCATTCTAGGGCTCTTTGACAAGGTCGATAAAACCTGAATTTTAAAAAATAATAATTTTCCTGTAGAATCTCTCACATATTCATCGAACCTATCCAGATCATTTCTATATTCGTTTGTCTATAGTCTTTTATCCTCCTCTCCGTATCTCCAATTCTCTTGTTCGTGCGTCTCTATGTGGCCGATGCATCCAATCTGATTCTTTTCGTTTATTCTCTCCCATCTTCTAAATCCCCTCGTCGTTTCGCTCCAAATCTTCTCTTTCATGCTGCATCATTAACTGGACCGACGACATAATAGCGACGATACGAATTCTGCTCAAACGGTTTCCTATATATTGCTATGGAAAAGACTCTCTCTGTCTCTGTCTCTGTCTCTGTCTCTGTCTCTGTCTCTCTGTCTGTCTGTCTGTCTGTCTGTCTGTCTGTCTGTCTCTCTCTCTCTCTCTCTCTCTTCCTCTTGCCTTTGCAGTCTCTGATCACCGATTAGAATTAATCGCCCGGCCCCCTTTTCTGGCTTGGAACATTAATCCTGTCTTTAAAGTAAGAAGTTTAAATACGGATTTCGCCGAAAATAAAGAAGCGTTTTCTGATTTCGTTTTCCGCGAAAAGACCAAATACCGGCAATGTTGACTGGTTAGTATTCCGTTGCGTCCTGCGCATCTCGTAAAATCCTCCTACAATTAAACGTTTCTCTCCCTCTCTACTCCTCTCTCTCTCTCTTCCTCCCTCCATCTCTCACTTCCTCCTCTCTCTCTTCTATATATATATATATATATATATATATATATATATATATATATATATATATATATGTCTCTCTCCTCTGTCTCCTCCCTTCCTGTTCCCAATTTTCTGTCTCTTTCTCTTCTCTTCCCCTCCCTTCCTTCACTCTCTTCATTTTCCCTCTTCCCTCCTTCTCATTTTCTCTAGCCTCCCTTCCTCTATTAACGTCCTCGGAGGCACCTATCTATTACTGAAGCACTTACATGTATTCGCCGTTATCTTGCTGCAAATATGCCTGCAATATTCAATCGGCACTACACACGCATGCACACACACACACACACACGAACACGCAGACACACGTAGGAATCCACAGTTACACCCTGCACCGAAGGAAGGCCATAATCAAAGCCAAAATCTAAAGGAAGTACTTCCGTTAGATTTTGGTTCTACAAATGCTTTTGGAAAAGCATTCGTAACCGACGATTACGCCCCATAATAGCACCGCTGTCCAGCTTTGAATTTCTCTCAGATTTCAATTATTTCACTCGGAGTTCACTGTATTTTGGTAATCATCAGATTATTTAGAATCGATAAGTAATCGAGCAAAAACGCCGGCGCTTTAGAAGCCCATAGGAGTTCTTGACGGTTTAGAGGATGGAGAGAGGTTGACGTCACCGTCTGTCTCCAGGTGGTCAGTCATTTCACGCAATTGGAAAATTCTCCGGCGCCGCAATACACTTGACGAAATTCGTAAACGTCTGCAGCACTGGGGACAGTGGGGATGGGGAGGGGACGTTTCTAACCCAGTGTCCGAAAGTCCTATCGTAACGGCGGAGTGTCCGGTGACGGAGGAGGATCGTCCGGTCGAAACTTGTCCTCTGCGGACGTGGAAAGTTGCGGCAGGCGTTGCCGTCAGGCGCCCGGACGATAAGTTTAACCTCCGACCCCGCCGCTCGTGGCGGGCGGGCGGCCGACGCGGCGCGGGAGAGAAACAAACGAACGACGATAAATCAACATTTATCAGCGATTCTTGAATTGGCGTCGACATCAGGCAACACGACAAAGAGAATGTGTTCAATGAGGAAGGCGGAGGAGGCAGAGGAGGACGATGAAGAAAGGAGAGAATGAAAGTACAGGAAGAAAGAAGAACAAAGAAGAGGAAAAAGAGGTGGAGAGTAAAGAAGAGGAGGAAGATGAAGAAAGGAGAGAATGAAAGAAGAAGAAGCAAGAAGAGGGAAAATAGAAAGAAGGAGGAGGAAGAAAGGGGAGAAAGAGAAAAGAGAAAAACGAGAAGAAGAATGAAGAGGAAAAAGAGAAAGAAAAAGAGGATGAAAAGAGAGAAAGAGAGAAGATGAAACAAGAGGAAGAAAAGGAGGAAGCAAGAATATGAAGATAAAGAGGGAAAAGGAGAGAATGGAAAAGACGCAGAAAGAAGACGAAGAAAGAAGAGGGAAAATAAGATGAAAAGGAGGAGAAAACAGAGAAAAAAGAAGAGGACTGCCATTTGAAAACCCATGTTCTAGAATCTCGACGGTTCATATGTTAGGTCTTCGGTGGCGGATGTCTTGTACGAAACATCTTAAGCGCAGATATTTGCCTTGGAAAGCATCGAAATTGGCGAACTTTCTATATATAGAGCATATACTTGCCGAACGTGTTTTGTCGATTTATTTCTTAGTTTGTCGTCCAGTTTTCCCTTTTCTAATATGAAAACGACAATTATTGTTTTAGCGTGGTCAAACGAGATGGACGCAAATTATCTAGCGCATTGCCACGTGATCTTTCAGAGACGATGATAGATTCGATGGTCGTAATTGGGTATTTTAAAAGTCCCGCTCAGAATCAAGAATAGAAAATTCAATACTGACCAATTTACTTGAATACATCATCGCGCGCAGGGTTATTTCTAGGGTTATCAATTGGGTGGGAGGGGGTGTCGGTACATTGTGGGGTCAATCCATGCCGAAGAAGTAAAAAAGGTCATCCCAGGCTCAGATTGGGGAGGGGTGATAGGGGTGTCGATTTCAAATTAGAGGGTGTTGGGGTGTAAAAATATCCCTGATCGCACGTAGTTGAAATTTACTTGAAACAGTTTTTAAAACGCGGACGTTTCAAATAAAATCCAAACTACAGAAGGTTATAGTATACTGTAGAATCGGACTCGCTAGTTTAGGAGCCGTAAAAAGACAAACACGTTGGGGCTAATATAACCCGAATGCTGTTAGCACAGGAGTGGGCAAACTACGGTTGGCCTCTGGATTCTTTGCATGTAGTCGGCGAGACCGTTCTGAGATATGCATATAGAAATTATTTTATTATTGAAACACGACGCTTCATTTTAAATTTACCTCTAACTTCTCCCCAAAATGTCTTAACAAGCAAAAAAGGTCAATCGCATTGATTGCATTGTTGCACAATGCGATAATGGATTCCGAAAAAGTGATTAAAATTCTTCGTTTTTAAAGTTTATTTTCTCACTTCAAATTATTAATATGTTGGCTAAAGAAAACGTTTGCCTACCTCTGCGTTAGCACCTCATAGGAAACCTCTGTACTATTGATACTATCTAAATACCTGTTGATCTTTCTATCGTTTTTATAGCAATTGAGTCACAAAGTGCGCTACTTTATGCAGACATTTATGACGTAATATCTGTTATTTGCAAAAAATAAATAATTAAAAATAAAACGGTTAGTAAATTAAAAGAGAATGTAATAATGCAGTAACCTAATGACAATTTTGTCTTCAGTGTAGTGCAGTAGCAGAACTAGCAGACGGTCTATAGTAGTAGTAGACCTAGTAGTAGTAATAGTATTAGTAGTAGTAGTAGTTGCTGTTGTAATAGTAGTATTAGTAGTAGTATAGTATTAGTAGTAGTAGTATTATTAATTATTATTATTATTATTATTATTATTATTAGCCAGTAGTAGCAGCAGTAGCAGTAGCAGCAGCAGCAGCAGCAGCAGCAGCAGCAGCAGCAGCAGCAGCAGCAGCAGCAGCAGCAGCAGCAGCAGCAGCAGCAGCAGCAGCAGCAGCAGCAGCAGCAGCAGCAGCAGCAGCAGCAGCAGTAGCAGCAGCAGCAGCAGCAGCAGCAGTGCAGCAGCAGCAGCAGCAGCAGCAGCAGCAGCAGCAGCAGCAGCAGCAGCAGCAGCAGCAGCAGCAGCAGCAGCAGCAGCAGCAGCAGCAGTAGCAGTAGTAGCAGCAGCAGTAGCAGCAGCAGCAGCAGTAGCAGTAAACTCGGTGTGCTATGGATGCTGACTCGTTCTTTCAACGCGTGTCGTAGTCAGGAGGATATTGGAATGTATTGATACTTTCTGTTAGCAAATATTTTTAATCTAGCGACGACATCGCAAAGAATCGGAACAAGATTTTAAGGAAGACGGATTCTTTGTAACTTATCACGTTCGTTCGGGCGCCGTCTTGCCCCTCTATGCGACAGTACTCTCTCCGTGCAAATGTACAGAACGCAGGAAGGAGGTAAACGACAGTCGACCTAGAGACGGAGTACAGAGGACGACGGAAGATAGACGGAGGATAGAAGAGGAGCGAGGAGGAGGAGGGATGAAAGGCGGAAGATAGAAGAGGACGCTCTCGGAAGCCGCCGGTGGAGATGAATGGAGACGCATCCTGCTGGAATGTAGGCAAATGAATAAAAAGAATTCCCGCGAGAATAGAAAAAGCAACACACACACACACACACACACACATATATATATATATATATATATATATATATATATAATATGACTAGGGACGAGAAGTAAAATGAATCTTGGGGAAAAGCGATCCGAGTGGAGAGAATCTTAGTCTACTGTCGGCGATTGGTCTAAATGGCCCTTAAACGCAGCGGATGAGTCGGCCTATAAATCAGTCACGCTTCCTTCTCCATACGAGAGACGGACGGACGGACTCGGTGGCACCAGGACGCCTCTTCATCCTTGGCAACACGGTGGTCGCTAAAGCATGACGGGTCGTATACGGATCCGAAACGACGGTCACTAATTATTTCGACCGTATATACGATCAATGCATGGGCGTCCGGAAAGGGGTGCAAGAGGGTGCAATTGCACCCCCCCTGGAAAAATTGTGGCCATGAAAAAAGTAAAATTGCTTGTTTCTTTCGTCACAAAACCTTGTTTTGCACCCCCCCTTGGAAAATATTTTCATTTCGTTCGCCACAAGACCTTGTTTTGCACCCCCTTGGAAAAATTTCTGCGGACGCCCATGGATCAATGGAGGTTCTGTTGAGCTCCTTATCTCCCGGTCATGTCTATAGACATTTAGTATATAGTATAGGAAACACCGTTGTACAACTGCTTCTACTATCATCATCATCATCATAGTTGCTTTCTGCCAGCTCATTAGCGGCAATAGCTAGACACAAAACTTTTCCATTTATCTTTTTCCGTTGTTAATCTCATTCCATCTATTATTGTCATTTGATATCTTTCAAAGTCTTCTTTGATGTTATCCATCCACTTTTTCCTGGTCTTCCTCTTCCTCTTTTTCCTTCTTTGTATGTGTAGAGTGCTTTATATGGGAGTCTGTTACTGTTCATTCTATTTACATGTCCATACCATCTAAGTCTTCTTCTTCTGATTTTATCTATTATTGTCTCTTTCATTCCCAGTCTTTTCCTGATGTCTTCATTTCTTATTCTTTGTAATTTACTTACTCCCAATATCTTTCTCAAACAACTCATTTCTGCCACCAATAGTCTGTTTTCATCTGCTCTTTTTAATATCCACGTTTCTGATCCATAAAGCATTTGTGGAACAATGATAGTGTTGTATATTTGAATTTTTGTGTTGATCTTTATTTCTTTAGCATTCCAAATATGTCTAAGTCTTCCCATTGTCTGTAATCCTTTTGCTGCTCTCTTTTTAATATCTTGTTCGTGTCTTCCATCGCTTGATATTTCTCCTCCCACATATGTGAAATTCTTAACTTGTTATTTCCTTCTACTGATATGTGTATCATTTTTCTCTTTTTTTGTTGACTGCCATGACTTTAGTTTTTGCTGGATTAATCCGGAGTCCAAATCTTCTGCTTGTTTGATTTACTTGGTCTGTAAGCCTTTCTAAACCTCTAGCAAGTAAGCTTACATCGTCTGCAAATTTAAGGTTTGATATATTTTCTCCACTACAATTCACTCCAATGTTTAGATTCTCAGTTGCTATTTTAAAGATTACTTCTAAAATTATTATAAAGAGAGATGGAGATAACACGCATCCCTGTCTATAAAACCATTCTGATAGGTCTTTATCAACTTTTACTGCACTTTCCATTTTCTTGTATATTGCTTGTATTAGATTTATTAGTTTCTCTTCTATACCAATGTTTCTCATAGCCTGCCATAAGCCTTCGTGCCATACTGAGTCAAAAGCCTGTTTGTAGTCGATGAAATTGATGTATACAGTTTTATTTGCCTCTGTGTATTTTTCTATCAGTTGTCTTAAGGTAAAGAGTTGGTCTATGGTACTTCTTCCAGGTCTGAATCCTGCTTGTTCTTCTCCCATTATCTTTTCTATATAACTACTGATTCTTTTTTGTATAATCTTTGTGAAGACTTTTCCTGGTATGCTGAGCAGAGTTATTCCTCTATAGTTATCGCATAATTCTTTGTCTCCTTTTCCTTTGTATATTGGTATGATAATTCCTTTTGTCCAGTCATCTGGCACTGTCTCGTTGTAGTAGATCTTATTAATTAGTTCATACAGGGTGTCTGTAAGTGTTTCTCCTCCTGGACTAGTTCAGTTGTTATATTATCAATGGGGCTTTATTTCGCTTGAGTTCTTTCACTGCTTGTTGTACTTCCTCTTTCAAGATGTTGGATGAAGTCTCCTGAATATTCGTGCTTGGTATTTCTTGGAGCACTGTTGAGTCTGTCTCATTTTGGTGTGTATATAGTTCTTTGTAATACTCTCTCCATCTGTCTGTTATTTCCATGTTATTTGTTAAGATTCTCCCGTTTTTATCTTTTATTATTGCTCCTTTCATGTTATAGTCGTCACTTAGTTTTTTGATTCCTTTATACATTTCCTGAATTCTGTTTAAATATACTTGTACAAGAAATGAAAAAGTATCAGTGGGACATACTGGGAATATCAGAAACAAGATGGAAAGGAAAAGGAGAGTTTACAACATCAGTTGACGAATTAAAATACAAGATCATATGTTCAGGTAAAGACGATAACAGCTCACAAGAAGGAGTAGCCATACTGATGACAGAGAAAGCAACAAGATCTCTTATAGGATTACAATATCATCAAGGATAATAACAGCAAGATTTTTAACAAAGTTTGGCAAAATGACAATAATTTTGTATTTCCGATAGCTCAGAAGAGATGATAGACAACTTTTATAACCTATTACAACCTACAATAAGTGCAATCCCAAAGCATGATATAATAATTATAACAGGAGACTGGAATGCTAAAGTTTAGACTATGAAACATGGAAAGGAACCATTGGAAAATTGGGGAACAGGACAACAAAATGAGAGAGGAGAACGATTATTAAACTTCTGCACAGCAAATAAACTTACAATAATGAACACATTCTTTGGACATGGTTATCACCAGACAGCAAAACAAAAATCTAATAGACTATATCATAATTAGCAAACCATGGAAATCAAATGTATTGATGTGAAAACATGTGCAGCCGCAATTGGGTCTGATCACAAACTAGTAATGGCCAAGATTAGAATGAGACTACAGGTGGAAAAGAGAAAACAAAACAGAATAGTATTTGATGTTGCCAAATTAGAAGATGAGGAAACAAGAAGAATATACGAACAAGGATTACGAACGCCCATAGAATCAAATGACACGGTTGAGAGTCACTGGAATAAAATGAAAGAAGCAGTACATAAAACAGCAATGGAGGTAATTGGGAAAAAGATCAAACCTCAAAAAGAATGGGTTAGCCAAGAAGTAGTACAACTGTGTAAGCAAAGAAGGGAAATTAGAATAGAAGGAACAGATAACATCAAATAAACTGGATTACTAGAGAAATAAAAAGAAAATTAAAAAGAGATAAAGAGAATTGGCTACAAAACACTTGCAAAGAAATACAAAACAACTACAGTGCTTCTACTATATGACAGATTAAACGCAAAGTGTTTCATCCATAAGAAATAACTTAAAGACGTTTACTATATAGCAGCAAACGCAGGTTTTCAGACCAACGGTCCAATGTTATCAACTACAGTGTACATTCTTAGAAATAAATTCCAATCATCAAATGGATAAATGCACACACATAGGCAGCTATATACCTGTACATGAATATATACTTGTACATGAATATGTGTATGATGTTTTTAGTTACCAATCAAGTATACATTCAATAATTTTCAAGTGATATATATACGAAGGACGTATCTATAATGTATCATTGCGTCTGATATTCAATATATACGTCTGATATGATATTCAATATATATACATATATATGTATATACACACATATATATATATATATATATATATATATATATATATATATATATCCGCAACAAGTATTATCAATACTTTGGTTGCGTAAATTCGACTTGCATCTTGGCGTATCGATTAATCAACTGAGAGTATACATATACTGTTTATACAAATATATATATATATATATATATATACACGTATATTCAAATGTCTATATACGCTGTATAAAGGAGAGGCGTTTCATTATTACTATTCACCGTTGATTCACAGCCCTCTATGTTTCTTTTTTATTTCTATCGCCCAGGGGATTCGACATTCCGATATCTCCAGTTTTCCAGGAACCTTTGACTGGACAGCGACAAATTCTCAGCATTTTCATTTCTTTTCGGTCGCTTCCTTTCCCCGGAGTTTTCGACGTGAAATTTCAATAACGTAGAATCATTCGCCTCTTACTCTTAACTAATCTTAAGGTCAACGTTGCTGAAGAACCTTCTGAAGTTATTCGTACCAGAGAGACAGTCATGGGATGGGTTAACCAATGGATTGTGTTGGGTTTGGTCTGACGTTTTCATATTTGTGATATGCTGGGCCAGAAGATAAGTTCTGGTTTAAGAAATTGTAATGTATTACGATGGGTTTGGGTTGGGTCAAGAAGTAACCTTATTGCCGGCATGTATTGGGTTGGAGATTTGATGGGTTGATTCTGAAAAACGGCCCCGTGGCCAATCCTGATTAGTGCTGGTGCTATCAAAACTTATTTATTATTATTATTATTATTATTATTATTATTATTATTATTATTATTATTATTATTATTATTATTATCATATTGATTCTTTTATAAATGATTGGATACTTACAGGTGTGAGATAGTGGATGAACGCTGTATAGTAGGCCAACTGACCAGATGATTGAAGATGAGAAAATCAGCATCTGTGTCGTCTTCATCACTCACTCACTCACTTACTAACACATCTTCCGTTTCATTATTCGAAGCAATTGTTTTACCTCCTCTCTCTCTCTCTCTCTCTGTGTCTTTCTTTCTCTTTCTTTCTCTTTCTTTCTTTCTCTTTCTTTCTTTCTTTCTCTCTCTCTCTATTCGAAGCCAAGTTCATCGGAGCGATGTGACGCTCAAAAGTTCTTCTCTGGATAGAAACTGAATTTTCTCCTCTTCACAGAGGGCGCCTTCGCCTCCTCCTCCTCCTCTTCCTCCTTCTCCCATTCGCCGGATAATCCGAGTTTACGCCCCTCTGAAATCAGATCCGACGTCGGAAGCAATCGGTCGGACCCCCAGCGTCGGTTATTCTAATCCGCCGTGAACGAAAGACGACGAGAGGACGAAAAAAGAGGGAGGAGAGACTCGTCGCGCCAACCCTCCGCCTCCCTTCCTACAGAGGTGCCAAAAATCCTTTTTTCCTTCTAAGCAGCAGTTACCCTCAAATTAAAACAACGTCCCGCACCACCGCCGCAAAGTCTTTTCGCGTCCTCGCAGAACGACAACGTCACACAGCGACTGTGCCATCTACGCGGCGTCGGCCGGCGCGCTCGCTCTCTCTTTCTCTCTCTCTCTCTCTCGCCGAGCCGCGGTCAAGAGCCGCGCCTGCTTCTAACTCGCGCTCTCCGTCCATCCGTCCGTCGGTCGGTCAGTCGACGTGACACCCTAACAGGCGGATTGTCTTTCGCCGTCCGGTGGGTTGGGGCGGGCGTGCGGGCGACGCAGCAAGAGGACCATTCCCACCCTCCCAACCCCCGTAATTTGAAGTCCGGTGGAAGGGAAGAAGCCTGCGAGGAGCATCTGGTGTCGACGTGCGAATTATGCTATTGCATTTCAACTTCGAAGCAGACGCGTAAGGGGCGGGGGCGGCGGGGGGGGAGAGAGGGGGTTCTGGTGCTGCTGCTGCTGCTGGTGGTTTCTCTCGTTCATTACAGACGGATCCGGTGTTGCCGGTCGGATGTGGATCGTATTAGCAAGTCGATAGAAATCTGTGACGAAAATACGGACAGCACAGATCGAATCAACGGCCGATGGTCGCCGCAGACAGGGGACGCACGATTCTATTGGCGTAGCCACGGTGGGGAGCGGGGACCATGTTCAGGCTGTGAACAGTCGCAGAATTTGGGTAAAACCTTTGGCATATTTTTGGTGGGTGAATGGGGGGTAGGTATCATTATTGGGACAGAATACGCAAATGTGCGAAGAACTCCTTGACGACGTTTTTTGTTCGTAGACTTTTACTCGTAAATGTAGACGAACCCCCAGTGGCGGCTCCAGGATTTGGCAAGTGGGGGCGTTAGGTGGCAACTTCTAATCATGGGGGGCCAACCATTTATTGTTAGGTATGCAGTATTAAGTATAGGGTCCCAACAGGGGGCCACTGGGGGGCCAGGCACTTAATAGGGGGCACGGCCCTCCCGGCCCCCCTGTGGAGCCGCCACTGGAACCCTCGTGCCTCCTTATTTTGGAAACCTGGCTACGCCACTGCGTGACGTTGACGGGAAACTGGCAGTATAAGTTCCTGTTTTAAGATTTAACTCCGAACTAAAGAATCGATGATGCAAAATTTTCGCAGCGGAAAAGCCGGTTTCATTTAGTGAAATAATCAATCCATGGAGCAGCTGCCCATCTGCGATGAACGAAAGAGAACCAAAGCAGTAGGCAAAGGGTTAACCTTATCCTCAACGCGTCAAAAGCTGGTAGTGTAACTATATAGCGTGATTTACAGATCTCCCTCTGACTTTTGGGATCTCGGGGGCATCTTTGACATGGATCAGAGTTTCTGACGAGCAAAAAGGTTTGATTTTGCAAAAAAAGGTCCTCACCACATCATTTCTCATTTCTAGGGTTAGGGAGTTTTGAGGGTTAAACCTTGGGTATTAGAACTGGCCCCCACCTGGGGCCCGGGGGCTGTCAACAAAGTCTACCCCCTCCTAGTTACGCCACTGATTTACAGTGATTGAGGAGGCATTACCGCCTGTGGGAAAGCCATTAGGGGCGATAACGGGACTTGAACCCTGCTTCGTCAGCCTACCGCTCCAGCGCGTAACTCACTCTGCCATCTTTCGCCTCTGTAGCCTACACACGGTTTATAATAATAAGATTAACATTTATATCAACCATGAAATTTTAAAACCTACCATGATGAATAATAATAATCTTTATTCGTGACAAGCACAGCATCAAAAAATGTTAGAATACAACCAATGATAACACAAATCAACTGAACAAAACTCAATACAATAAATAATAATCATTATTATTTAGTATTATTTTATCATAAAAATAATAATGGTAATAGTAATAATACAGGGGTTTAGAGTGGTTCATTAAGATCTGTCCTGTGTGAGCGCCACTGTATTCCAATAAATTGGTCTATTATTCAACTAGGAATGACGTTTGTATATACGGTGTTTTGTATGTAAAAAAACGGACAGCAAAAATCAGTTTAAACACGGTTTGACGTAATCATTCCGCCGGGAGTTATGCGTCCGTCCCCTCTTGGCCCTCTACACTGACGGCGCTTGACCGTTTAAGAGCATGGCGTGTCTCGCTAATGAACGAATCCCTGTGGACTAGCTGGACCTGGTTTGAGATATTCGTAGATGGGGAAAAGCACAAGTCGTCCGGGATGCGTTGTCATGTCTCGATTGATTTGGCGCCTAGATGGAAAAAGGGAAATCATTGCGTGCGAGTGATCGTTCCGTTTTGCATTGTACAAGAGTGATGATCTGTTTCAAATCGTATACGCCGGTCTAAGAGGCAGGATGGACGCTCATAGTTGTCCATGGGTACATTTTTTAGAAAACAATCCAACCCAACCCATCAGATCTCCAACCCAACCCGACCCCATGCCGGTTATAGGATTACTTGACCCAGCCAAAACCACCGTAATACATTGCAATTTCTTGAACTTTCTGACCCAACCCAAAAGCACCATTAATATGGAACAGTCTGACCCAACCCAGCACATGGGTTAACCCAATCCATGGACATCTCTGTGGCAAGGCACATAAAGGTTGACTCTAGATTTCAAGCAAATTATATTGACACTGCTTTAGAATCTACATTTTAAAAATGTTTTAAAATTATTTTAATTAATTACTACATATTTTTAAATTTTTAACATAGGTAACTAATTCATAATTAATCAAATAAGTATTAAGTAATACTAGAGTACAGTGTGCCTGGTTATATAAATTAGTGGCGTAGTCAGGTTTTGGAATTGGGGGGGACGTCGACGTTTTAGGATAAAATTGTATCCGACGAGGAAAAAATGTCACAAAGGAATTCTTCGCACATTCACGCAGTGGCGGCTCCAGGATTTGGCAAGTGGGGGGCCGTTGGGGTGGCAACTTCAAATCATGGGAGGGGCCAACCATTTGTTGTTATGCATGTAGCATTAAGTATAGGGTCAAAACAGGGGCCACTGGGGGCAGGCGCTCAATAAGGGGCACGGGCCCCTCTGTGGATCCGCCACTGCATTCACGTATTCTCTTCGATCATACTGCCTATCTCACCCTACCCCACCCCAAAAATAATTTCTCAACGGTCTTATGCAAATCTCATGACCGGCCCCAGTTAGAATAGTGGGTCTGGTCCCTTGCCTCTCCCCGTGGCTACGACATAGTTATCAATATGATTTGAATCAATGGGCTCACGACAGCCTTAAATGGCAGTGCTGGATTTGTCAAAGTTTTTGCGATAGCAGCTGGACCTAATTCCAAGAATCATTGAAGATGACAATACTGTTCTGTCCATACACAACCTTTACCTTTTGTGCCTTTTATAATTAAAAAGTGTAAAAAGAAAATTGCTAAAACCATAAGAAAACAACAGTTAGAACTTTTCGGACAACTAATTAGAAAAGATGGATTGGAACATATAGTCATAACCGGACAAATAGAGAGGAAAAGAGCAAGAGGAAGAAAGGGCAATAGTAAGACAAATAATAAAGTATACAAACATTCTAAGAAAAGCAACATGAAGAGGATTATTCAAAAACGTCATTAGATCGCCTACTTCAAACGGCCGAGTTTGCGTTTGAAAGCTCTGAATTGTGAAAAACTGAGGCCCGACGGGGGTTTGAACCCCGGATCTTCTGTTTACGAGACAGACGCCTTACCACTTGGCCACCGAGCCTTCATGCATGGTTGATTTTAAGGGCGGGCTTTAATTTCTGTCATTCGGATTAACCGAAACCGCCGCTCATATATAGGTCTATTGTTAAACGTGTTCACGTTGTTTGTCGATGACAGGTGAAGCGCAAAACACTGTTTGATTAGCGTCTAAAAATCAATCTTATATGGCGACGTCATTAAATCTAAAAAAATGTCGGGTCACTGAAAATATGAAATATAAATAAGATGTTTTGTTATTTAGATTCCTTTGGGTATTTTAGTATTTTTCAATGCAGAAAATCGATTATCCAATGCAATACCCAATCCAATAACAGTTTATTAATTTCCAAATCAGTGCATATTAATATATTGGCAATAGGGGCTGTCCATTAATTACGTCAACAAATTAGTGGGAGAGGGGTTTGAAAAAGTCTGACAGTTGTTGACAGGAGGGGTCAAGAGAAGTTGGCGTCAGCAATTTCATTTTTTTACAAACGATACAAAAATTGGAAATTTCATGGAATACTATTTATTACAACGGAAAAAAGCCTGACAAGCAAAAAAAGTAATCACCATCACATTACGAGACTTGATGGACAAAAGAAAGGGGAAAAGGTCTAATCGCTGCAAAAATAATAACCTTCTAAACCTTTTATGGGACCCGTCACTGGTCTTAGTGGGGAAGGGTCAAAAGTTTTTGACATAATTATAGAAGTCATTGAAAGTTGACAGTTGTTGACAAGAGGGAGGGGGTCAAAAATTGCCAAAAATTGTTGACATAATTAATTAACAGCCCCATAGTAATTTCAGAAAGGCTGCATAATTAATAAAACAATACAATAGAAAGATAACACTTAATTATCAAAATATAGTACAGAATATGAAATATGATACTCGAAGATAAATGCAGTCATCTATGTTCATTTTTCCATGATTGGGGGGGGGGGTCCTCTCCATTGGTTGAGGATATTCATCATTGACAGAAAAAAATTTTTGGATATTCATCTTTATTAGTGAGAGAAGTCATCTTTTACTTTTGAGGGGGTATCATTGGTTGAGGATATTCATCATTAGTGACAGAACATTTTTATTTTTTCAAAAATTTTCAAAATCAAACTCTGCAACCAAATTTTCTAAAAATAATGAACTGTCCCAAGCCTCAGAAAAATCTATCCAGTACTCATGGACGTAGACAGGCATGGGCAGGATTTTAGTTTGGGGGAGGGGGCTGAAGCCCAAGAATCACTCCCCTTTCTTCCTTTTGAGCCCGCAACGCTGTTTGGGCTTGAATTCATTTGGGGGGCTAGCTTCAGGCTTAGGGGGGCTTGAGCACCGCCAAGCCCATTCCTAGCTACGTCCCTGCCAGTACTTGTACAGAGTCTAAAATCGTATTTCAATGATACCTGTGGCGAAGGGGGCGAAAGATGGGAGAGTGGATTAAGCGCTGGAGCGGTAGGCTGACGGAGCGGGTTCAAGGCAGCCCCGTTAGCGCCCATAGTGGCTTTCACGCAGGCAGCTAATGCCTTCTAAGCCACTCTAAATCAAGCTAAGTTTACGCTAAGAAGCAGAAAGAAAGCAGATTTTTAAAGCACAAGAAAGTTTTTTTTTAAAAACGATGCCTTCATACGCTTGGTTGTCTTCGCCAGCCAAAGACTTGACTGGCTTTGTGTGAGAATTCCTTACCGAAGCACCGTTTGCCTTCGTTTTAATAAAGCGTGTAATCCGGATTGCACTTAAAGGAAGAGCCGAGGGATAAAGACCAAAGAGGCTCCAATGCATATAAAGACGACGCAAATTTCCTTTACGTACGAGCTGAATGTGTTTAGCCTTTACGGACATTTCTCGCTGCAATTCGAATTTGTCTGCTTTACAGCCATCTCGATCAAACGCTAATGTTATTAACTTGTAGTAGGATCTCTCTCCTTCTCTCTCTCTCCCTCTCTCTCTAACTCTCTCTCTCTCTCTGTCTCTGTCTCTGTATCTCTGTATCTCTGTATCTCTCTCACTCTCTCTATGTATCTCTCTATGTATCTCTCTCTGTATCTCTGTATCTCTCTCTGTATCTCTGTATCTCTCTCTGTATCTCTCTCTTTCTCTCTGTATCTCTCTCTCTTTCTCTCTGTATCTATCTGTATCTATCTCTGCATCTCTGTATCTCTCTCGCTATCTCTCTGTATGTCTCTGTAACTCTGTCTCTATGACTCTGTCTATCTGTCTGTCTGTCTGTCTATCTGTCTGTCTGTCTGTCTGTCTGTCTGTCTGTCTTTCTGCCTGGCTGTCTCTCTCTGTCCGTTCGTTGAACCTCGATATACGCCAGAGAATTTCCGTAAGTTGACTGACAGATTTGAATTGACCCTCGGGGGTCAATCTACGTCGTCCGTCAAAATTGTTGACGTCCAGCTTGACGTATGAGCTGTGTAATTGGTCGCCAGAAGACGCCGTTAATCAATAATTACCATCTGAAGTCTGCGTGCATCGATTACGGCGTCTGGTTCGGACTCTAGTCGGGTTCCCCTCCCCTCGACCCCACCCCACCCCAACCCCAAGCAAACGATCTGGCAAGAAGATGGTGAATAACAAACGTACGAAGAGATGATATCCCGTCTACAGCGGCATAAAAACTGTCTCAAAATCAATCGCCGTAGTTTATTACGCGGTGTTTGGCCGGCCGAATATAATAATTAATTAATTAATCAGATTTATTTCAATTAGCGAATGGAGGAAACGGAGTAAACCACGTGAAGATAAGAGTACTTTTCGCCTGGATTTTAAAGAGGAGACAACTAGAAATTTGAAGAAAATAGAAAAATTGAAATTTTTAACGAACAACTCATATCTTTATTATTAGGCCCCTAACGGTCTGTATTTTAGACGACAAAACTCGGCCTACTTGGCGTTATGCGACCGGTTCCCGTCATAACACCGAAGTTAAGCAACTTCGACCTCGGCTCGTGCTTGGATGGGTGACCGTTCTTTAATCTACAAGCCAGTTATCGGCGTCGAAAAATCTCTTCGCAGATCTTGAAATTATCACCAAAATGTTGAACTCTCTTAAAGTGTTTTGTGCAAAATTCAATGTACTCTTTTTCCAAGCGACTTTTGTCCGTTGTAAGAAGCACCAAGAATCGTGTCTTCAGTAGGTCTTCGCTATTGTTGTGTTTTTTAGAAATACGAACTGGCAACATTTAAGGGCGTCTATAGGCCTTTGAGCGCTCGTGAATAAGCTGGTGCACTGCGCCAAGCTTTCGGGCAGCGCTATAGAAATTTCATGTTTACTTACTTACTTACTTTGCACAACTAAGCTTTCGAAATTCGACCGATTCAACGCAGTACATTAGCAGCTAAGGAACTAAGGAAGTAGGGAAGGACTGAAAGGTTCGAGTGAGAATAGAACTGGGAGAGGGAGGGGGTGCTTAGAGGGTCGGATTCTTTTCGCCCCACGCCGATCAAGACAATGTGAATCGTGTCTGCTTTGTGTGGAATCAAGGATAACAGCTGTGGCGGAAGAAGAAGATTCCAATAGAGGGATGTGGCTGAGGACCACAGAAGTAATCCTCCTCAACCACTTGAAAATCCAGTTGTTGTTGTTGCTGTTATTATTATTATTATTATTATTATTATTATTATTATTATTATTATTATTATTATTATTATTATTATTATTAATGCGGAAGCTTTCATGATCCCGTGTGTTTTAGTGATTAAAGTGTATGTTTTATGAAGGAGGAGGGTCTTGATATGACCAATGCACGGTCTTGTCTTTGCATAATAGTCATAGGCGGATTTTATGAAAGGCTAGGGTAGGCTTAAGCCAGTGTTTAATCTAGACCGTTTCCGGAGGGGAATCGCCCTTTTTCCCCGGAAATTTCAAATTCCCTCCGGAAATTTTGGAATACTGCATGGACTAACAGCGGCCCCTAGCAGAATTCCCCCGGCTTTGTCAGTTTCCCCCCGGCTTTTTGAGTTTTCCCCCGGAGTCCAGGAGTCAAGATTAAACACTGGCTTAAGCCTACCCACTAATCCCACGGATGGCACGCGTGTTGGATGGCACGCGTGTTGGATGGCACGCGTGTTGGATGGCAACCCCACACTCCCATGCTAGCCTACCCAAATATTAAACTCTAAATCCGCCTATGATAATGGTCTTGTCTTTGCATAATAGTTCCATCTGGCTTCGAGTAAAGAATCGAATGAATTCTTACTTCGTCGAGGGGATAAACGTCGCGACTTGCGACCAATAAAATAAAGTGAGTAAACGTAGCCTAGAGTTTTCCCTCTGATCGCTGCGGATCAGACGATCATGGATTCGCAAGGTGGCGCTAGTTGTCGTGTCTCTAATGCTTAGCTAAAGACTTGGATTAGACCTAGGGTCCTAGGCCTAACAAATTAGCTGAATGACTAGCTTTTTCATTAGCTAACCAATTGACCTACTAACTGGTTAGCTATCTAGTATCTGGCTAGATCATTAATTGACTGAGCTAAAAATTATAGCGCCGTTTTTATGGCCCAATGCACCTGACATCAGTCGATGACAGTGGCGGATCCACATGGGGGCCAGGGAGCCCGTGCCCAATATTGGATGCCTGCCCCCCAGTGATCCCCTGTTCGGCCCCTATGCTTACTACTACATACCTAATTACCTATCGACAAATGGTTGGCCTCCATGCTTGGAAGTTGCCACCCAACGACCCCCACCCCATCACCAGCTGCCAAATCCTGGAGCCGCCACTGGTCGATGGTCGCTCCGAAATACTATAGCAATCTACCATTTTCACATCCAACAAGTCAGTCTGATTTTCTGGTTCTAATTACGGCAGAAAACAATAGAGAAGAGAGAATCAAACGGACAGGTCTTGAATCTTGGTCGAAAGATTATCATGAGACAGCGGAGCGTATCAGTGCTAGAACTGAGTTCCACAGTCCAAGTCTAGCGACTGATAAGACGCGCTTACACTGAATGGTGCGAGAGTTGATGCATCTGAAGACCTGGTCGCGTTTTTACGAATCATGATCCAGAGCAGTAAGCAAGGATTGGAGATTTGATGGCTAGCGGGTTCGAATATGGCAATAGGGTTAGTATTCTAAAAGTGTTACTTGATTTTAGCGATTACATGTAATGCGTCAGTAATTGTATAAGCAATTATTAACTATTCGTTCTTATTGTCTTTACTTTTTCTTGGCAGAAATCATTCTATCGATAAAACGCATTGGACAGACTTCGAGGAAATTCAGGATATCTGGATCCAGTGTTTATTCTAGCCACCTAGACATTAGGGTGGGGAGTCTAACATTTTTTGGAAGGAACAGACACTGGAAGTCTTGACAAGCAAAAAAAGTTAAAATTGTGTGTGGGGGGGGAATTTTCAAACTTTGTGTGTGTATGGGGGGGGGAATTCCTCTCTAGAGAAGGTCTAGAATAAACACTGTCTGGATGTATCTATTTGATTCTTGTTTTTTACCTGAGCATTCGACTTTTAGAAACGTTTTGTAAACTTCCGATGTGTGTTTCATATTGAAATCTGTCTCTACAATCGTTGGAAATAAACAAACATCCATTCTCTGATCTGTTGCGCAGTCAGTCAAGTCGAGTCAGCGTCACTGGCGCTGGCAAAACGTCATTTCCGGCGGAAGCGATCAATTGCGCGCTCTTGTTTGTCGTTCTTCTCCAGACGAGTGCTTCAATTAACTTCCGCGCCGAGTCCCGGGCCGCCTAGCAACGGTCGCTTGGCAACAGGAACCGCGCCGTGATCTCGACTTGACGACCGTGGTTGTGCGCGCCGAGGTTGGCTGGGCAACACCAGAGGTTCTCGCATGGATTGGCTTATTTCTTAGATTAAATATTTCGTCTTTGAAGGTCTTAGAATGCGCTGCTCGAAGCGAGCTGAAAGAAAGCTCGGCAGTAAACCAAAGACGGCGCCTTCAGATTTCAATACCAACGGTAGAAAGGCGACATAAATTCGCTCGGAGGGCAGGCGGGGGCGGGCGGGCGGGCGGGCGGGCGGGCGGGCGGGCGGGCGGGCGGGCGGGCGGGCGGGCGGGCGGGCGGGCGGGCGGGCGGGCGTGTGTATAAAGAGGCGTTTCTCCGGTCTCCCGGTTAATCGTTTCCGACCCCTTTACTTTGCCTCTATTAGGTCGCTTTGATGAAACTGTTACTTCATCGCCTTCATAAATTCCGGCGCCCAGCTGCACGGGAAAGCTGCTTTATGACTCGCGGAGGCCCCTCTTCGCCGCGGAAGCAACTGGAACTCTCTGCTGCAAACGCCGGATATTACGCGGCATCAATATGAAAAATTCCGGAAGAAAATCAAACGTTGCTGCTTTAACTTGATCCGATGTTGGATCTTCCGGAGGTTTGAGAACTTGAGAGTTTATCGATCCAAACAAATTGCTTCACTGCAGGTCTAAAACTATGACTTCAGTTTTGTCCCACTGACCTCTAGCCCACTGAATGGGGAAGATTTTGGGGTGATGGCTTTCCGATCCCCAATTCTTGTTTGAAAAATCGCCCTTCTTTTACCTAATACACGTTTCTAATGCACCGGGGAATTAATTCCGATTTTAAATACATTCTTTTATAATTAAATTCACCGCCAATGCATTCAAAAATGTAGGCTACAATGCTATATGTAGATATTCAATTTAACGATTCGAATAAATCAAATCCGGGACCTCAAAATCAATAATAGATTGAGAAGATCTAGATATTTCCTCCGAATTAAACATCGACCGATCCAAATCTTATCAAAATGTCAATGGTCATAAATCCAATAAATTGCAGATAGTGATTGCGATTATTCGATCAACAAAAACGCGAATTGAAGAATTGTCTGTTGTCCAGGTTTCTACTTTTAAAAACATTTTCTTGATAAGCTTAAACTTACTTAGCATGATTTAAAGTGGCTTAGGAGAAGCATTACTGCCTGTGTGAAAGCCACTAGGGGCACTAACGAAACTTGAAACCGCTCCGTCAGCCTGACGCTCCAGCACGTAACCCACTCTGCCATCTTCCGCCCCTGGTAATCTGGTAATTGTTTATAAATTATAATTTGGAGGTTTTATGATTATTCTCGAGGTCGAAGCTCGAACCATGTTCAGATCTGACTGAGCCACATTTTAAAAGCACAGAATAAAATTTCCCAGAATCGTAAATCAGCCAGCAGACGTCTGTTTGTCTATGCCCATCGATTACTTAACCCTATATTGCACCACGTTGCTTGGTTATTTAGAACGTTCCATAAAACCGTCTAAATACTGTAGGCTTCAAGCCGCCAGCAGAAATACACGACTCATAACCTTTCACAAATCAGCGGTCTGTAACCTACAGTGTACATCCTAGTGTACTGTCTGTACTTTAGGTAACTTCAAGTACCCATAGCGAAATAAAGCATTGGGTATCGTATATACGCTAAGATTCTCTGACGTTCCAAAAGATCAAAATCTTGCATTGAAACATTTTTATTGCGTCGTAAATTAACAAGAGAATCAGATCAACGAACCATTGAATTTCGTATCTCATTAGCGACAAAAACCCAGGTATTTAATATAATGAATGACACTGGGCAACCGCAAAATATCAACTTCAATAAAAGCACTGACGACAATGGTTGATGGGGGGGGGGGTGAGGGGGCTCAACGATGATAAGTATATATCATTCACAATACAAAGCCACGTAGCCACGCATACAATAGCATCTTGCATACTTACAGTCAGTGGCGGTTCCAGGATTTATTGGTGGGGGATGTAATGAATTCATAGGAAGTTGGTTGGGGGAAGGGTGAAAAGAGAGGGAAAAATCAATAAATTTTGCCGAAAAAGGCTGACAAGAAAAAAAGGCAATTTTCCCGAATTTTAATAGACTTTTACCAAAAAATAGGTTGACAGGCAAAAAAGGTCCATCCGCAGTTTTTTCTCCGTCATTTTACTTGACTTTAACCCAAAAATAGTTTGACAAGAAAAATAAAAGTCCGTTGGGAGGGATGCGTCCCCACTCATCCCCCACGTGTGGAACCGCCACTGCTTACAGTCAGAACAGAGGCGTCGAGGCGTCTAAACCAAGTGGGAAATCAATCAGGCGTTAAACTTCTGTAGCGCCACTATAATGATGTAGCGTGGCTAGCGGATATGGCGCGACGCCTAGAATTTTAAACTGCTTCGTGAGCTGAGCAGTTGTGCAAACCAGATCAAAAAACGGTCGTGTTCTAATTTCTCCTCGACCGCCTGAACCTGCTAAATTTTTTCAAAGCTCCCAGTCAGCGTCACTACCTATATAGTACAACAACCGTCAAATATTTATTTTACGTACCTGTGTGCCTGTTCTGTGTAATATACGTTATAACGTGAAATTACATAGCCAAATCTGACTACATATCTAGCTGGAACGCTATTCTGGGATACTGACACAATTGTATTTATCTCGAGGCCAAAAACACCCGTGTCCATAGTCCATACCCATAGGGGCACGACCTTCGCAAAAATTACCCGCGCCAGGACACGAGGGCAGGGGTCGTGTTTGCGCCCCGGGAACTGGGACATATCCAGATTTCAGACGAATGGAACAAGATTTTATATTTCTAACTACAGTAATGTCCAGATTTCAGGTGATATTTACAGTAATGATTAATTATTTTAATGTGATATCATACAATCGTTGTGAAGATGTCGATCAGTGGCGGTTCCACCATTTTCATGACTGGAGATGCACCCCCCCCCACCCAAGTTCCGGATGACCTTTTTTGCTTGTCAACTTATTTTCCGGTGAGTTTTTTAAAAAATTTAGTGAAAAATACTGCGAATGACCCCTTCTTTTTGCACGTCGGCCTTTTTTGGCTAGGTTTATTAACATTTAGTGGGCAAAACACTAACAATGGCATTTTTTCTCTCTTTTCTGTTTTTTTTTCATCTTCACTTTGCATTCCCCCCCAACCAATTTCTGTAAATTTTTTTCATCCTCCATCAAGAATTCCTGGAACTGCCACTGATGTCGATTATAAGAAAATCGGCTATTTACATGCTAATCGCGTCTTATTAAATAATTAAATAACTTACTACAAATATAGACATGTGAAAAACAGACACACGTAGACGAACAAACGTATAAAATTCATTGGGTCGAAGATTCGTTGATCAGAGACATTCCACACGACTAAGGTCAATTGAGATAATAAAGATATAAAATCAGATCATAAAAGCATTCAAATCACTAACAATCCCTTTAGCCTTCAAATAAATAAATGAAAGTACACATGTTTGCAGCAAACGATTTTAAAATTTAACAGTCAACTGTCATAGATTTTACAATTTTACAGTACAAATTTCGATGTAAACGCGCTAAGCAAGGCTACAGACATTGCACGACAACTAGAGTCAAACAAAAACATTGCAGGAGAGTCACATGCAGTGCCGTATTAACCATGGCGCAACTGGCGCCAGGCCCACTGATTCGATTATTTTTATTTTTAAAATAAATAAATTATATTCAAATCACGAACAATGAATTTTAATGAAAACACAGTACTAAATGTATTTCATTTTTAATAAATATATTTAAGGAAGTTTTTTTATATTTTAAAATTAATTTTCTTAATTTTTTGGCAGCGGTTTGAAACTTCGAACATGGAAGGTTGAGGGCCTTTTAAAGTGTCGTTGCGTTGTTTGCGCCAAGGCCTCCAAAAAGTTAATCCGGCACTGGTCACCCTGCATCGCCAAATCGTCTCTGACCGAGGTCACGAAGACAACGATGGTCCTGGGGACAAACGGTCGGCGAAAAAAAACATAGTCCGAGGTAGAAGGGACGTTGAGCTTGTAGGAAGGCATGTCGGCATGAAACGACCAGTGACAAAGGTAAGAAAGCGGTCTCTGGTAGGGGTTTACCTGATAATGAATTCAGACTGACAAGAACTGCGGTTATATTCTGCAATGGACGAATAACATTATTTTAATTTATTATTATTACTTATTATTATGTATTTACTATCTATTTATCTATTGTTATCTATTGTTGTTGTTATTGTTGTTGTTATTATAATATGGTTAAGTTGACAATGTCATTGGGCCGATCAATAGGAACTACGAACAATTAATAATAATAATAATAATAATAATAATAATAATAATAATAATAATATGGTCTTACGTGGTTTAGTAGGATCTTTTCTGTATTAAAACAAGTAAATAACTTAGCTATGCGATGTTTTACATTTGCTGAGAAGTCGACAATTTCTAATTTACTCCGTCCACTCTCGCTTGCCTAGGCTTAGTATTTTGCCTACAGTAGGAGCCTATAAACTAGAAAATTGTATTTCTTGTAGAAAAATGCATGAAACGTAACTTTCTTTATCTCTGTGGGCAGTGGCGGTTCCACGTGGAGGATGAGTGGAGATGCATCCTCACCAGACTTTTTTTGCTTGTGAAACCTATTTTTGGGTAAAGTCTAGTAAAACTGCGGATGACCTTTTTTGCTTGTCAACCTATATTTCGGCAAAAGTGTAGTAAAATTAGGGAAAAGCATTTTTTTGGTCAGCCTTTTTCGGCAATGTTTATTGATTTGTCCTTCTGTTTTCATCCCCCACCAACTTCCTATGAATTCATTTCACCTCCACCAAGAAATCCTGGAACCGCCACTGTCTGTGGAACTTGAAAAGACAAATATCAATGCTCGTATGGACCAGTACCGCCTCAGTTCCAAAGGAGCGAATAAGCTGTTCCCAGCCGCACATCATTTGCCACAATCACTACAAGCTACAGAATAAATAGCGCTATAAAACAGTCTAACTAGACGATAGAGTCACGTGGTTAGGCTAGAATAAATAGCACGTAAGATCTTTGGTATCGACATCTGTAAAATTCTGCAGCTGCAAAATGCTTGTCTAGATGCGCATAATAAAAGACTGTGTTAAAAACTGCCTTCTTACGAGAGGGAGGGAGGGGGATAGAGTGGCTACAGTTTCGTAATGCCAGTGCCGGCCGTACAGGTAAGGGGAAACGCCCGGGGCTTAATAATGAACAATATCCGATGGCGAGCCTCCTCCCTTCAGGTATTCCTTGAGTCGCGGTGAGACGGGCAGGCGATCGATGAGGTCCAGACGGACGGATCGCATGACGACGAACTTGCAGAGGTGCTTCAGACTGTGCAGACATCGGAACCTCGACAGCGGATGGAGGAGCCGGACGGGGGCGGGGCTTAGACCCGGACCACGTGGTCTCAGGTAGTAGACGCAGCGTCCGTCTTTCGACAGTTCCATGGCCTTGTCGATGAATTCGACGATCGTTGCCACTCCGTACAGCTGCATCTGAGAGTGGAAGCCGAACATGCCTGGCGCAAAATGAAAGAGCAAAATAACAGACGGCAGGCTTGTCCATGGGATGGGACGGTTCCATTGGGAATCCCATGGGATTCGTCCCATGGGATGTGATCAGGGACGTCATTTAGGGGGTGCAGGGGGGCCGCGTTGCCTCCTGATTTTTAGGAGGAAATTTTCACGAATTTTTGTGTTTTAAAATCAGTGTGTTTTAAATTGTTTTTATAAATTTATTACAATCACTGGTATGTACTATGTAGTATCGTATGTAGCATGTACTATGGACAAAAACCAATTTGCATACTGCATAGACATTAAAAAATACTGCCTGCCTTGCAGTCAAAAGTCTTGCCCCCCCCTGGAAAACTATTAAATAACGGTCCTGGATAGGATGGAATAGGACAGCACTGTTCCATCCCATCCCATGGGACTCACAGAACAGAGCTACTCTTAATTAAATTATTGAATGACTGCCCCTCCATTGTGCCCCCACACTTTAGTTCACTCATTCTTTGCAACTAGACTAGTCCATGCTTATAAAAAATAGTTTCCTTCTGCTTAGAAGTTACCACCCCAACACCCCTCCCCGACTTGCCAAATCCTGGAGCCGCCACTGGTATAACTAGACGTAGGCAGAGATTGGGCGCTTCTAATTCCACAAGATTTGCCGATTCGTTTCGCTGCAGACAGTGGCGTGTCCAGGAATCCGGAATCGGGTGTGTGGGGAAGGAGTGGCACATGCATGGACATTTTTCATGTGTAAATAACTTGACGACCAGGAAAAAAACATAATCGTGTCTAGCTCTCGGGCTACCTACCAACCTTACTACTCAACGGTTTTGCGCAGATCCGACGACCGGTTCCAACCCCAACAGGGTCCCCATGCCACCCCCCGTGGCTACACTAATGGCTGCTGTAGGTTCAAACTTCAAAGATCCCTTATGGATTCAGAAGCTTTTTTTCTATCGCTACTTTTAACGATTCTTGATTCTTACGATGATGCTGTTTCGAATCTAAACACTTTTTAACCTACCCTTGTAGTGTTCTATCCTTGTGTGGTGCGTGCTGTTGAGAGATCGAAAGCTGAGGCTCAGGATGTACCGGTCATCGGAACTGTCCCGTACCAGAAACGTACCGTCAGGTTTATTCGCCAGCTTCATCTCTGCTTCTTCTAACTCCATCTGGCCCCAGTACCATCCACACTACGTACAGAAGAGAGAACGCAAGCAACTTGTAAGATAACTGGTATAGAGCGATACAATTCCAGTACAATACAATACAATGCAAGATCGTTTTATTAAATCAACCTAGGAAAAGCGCAAGGTCAAAAAATAGTACATAATAATACATGTTTAATCCCGATATGTATAATCAGTAAAAATCACAATCTAAATGGACATCGAAAATTTTGAAAGACTCGAAGCTCTTCGCTCATGGCGGACTCGCGTTGCAACGCCGCTTTCCTTTTAATAACATTCCATGCAGGGGCGTAGCCAGGAATTTGATTTGAGAGGTATAAATATTTTGGGTGGGTATAAATCTTAACTATAAACCACATAAACCTTATAAACTACATATAACCACATGTAAATCACATAAAAAGCTTTAAGGTAGACTGATTTTTAGGGGGCATACATACCGATATACTCCCCCCGTCGCTACGCCTCTGGTTCCATGCATAGTTTCGCATCATGGAAAGTGGACGTGATTTGGAAGTGCTTTTTCAGAGTTTAAATAATGTTACACCTATACAGGTATCCTTAACATGCACCACGCACGCACACAGCGTGATTTAAAAATGGCTTAGGAGAGGCATTAGGCTATCTGTCTGTGTGAAAACCACTAGAGGTGCTGACGGGGCTTGAACCCGCTACCGTCAGCCTGCCGCTCCAGCGCGTAACCCACTCTGCCGGCAATCTTCAGATTGGTTTTCCTTCAGGCTGTTTTGCTGTTTTTTCTCATTCTGAACCAATCTCTGGAATTGGCCTTATAGTTTGATGATGAACATATAGTACCATCGATTGATATACATATGAGCATTAAAATGGTGCTATAAAATTGCCTATTAATCATTATTCAATTATTGGCATATAAGATTCATCAGCATCGGCAATTTGGCTCATTCTCTCACTCACTCATTAATTCACTCACTCACTCTCTGTCTCTGTCTGTCTGTCTGTCTGTCTGTCCGTCAGTCAGTCAATCTGTCTGTCCGTCAGTCAGACTGTCTGTCCGTCAGTCAGACTGTCTGTCCGTCGGTCGGTCAGTCTGTCTGTCCGTCCGTTAGTCAGTCAGTCTGTCTGTCTGTCCGTCAGTCAGTCAGTCAGTTAGTCAGTCAGTCAGTTAGTTAGTCAGTCAGTCAGTCAATCTGTCAGTCTGTCAGTCAGTCTGTCTGTCTGTCTGTCTGTCTCCACTGAAGTTCTTCCCCTACATGTCTCTCTTAATCTTTTCAACAGTGACAATGGCTGCCATGGCTGGAAAATCGGACTTATCAGTGAAGCCCTCTATAGTGCTTCTTCGTATTCTTCTTTATTGATCCGAAAAGATCCTAAAACCACGGACATTGATCATGATACCGAGAATGCGAATCCATCGCTGAAGTGTCCGTCTTTTCGCCAAGCATTTCCGTCTACGGCTTAGTGGTCTGTATGCATTTCAACTGGATGTTTTCCTTCTCTTTCTTTCAGTCAATCTATTCTGCGCACGATTGGAGATGAATCCTTGAAGCCAGTCAACTCTTATCTGGAACTGCGAATCGGTCAAAGTGTCCACCCCACCCCCTTGCTGATGAAATTTCGTCAAATGGTCGGCGC
Organism: Metaphire vulgaris; assembly: GCA_018105865.1. Taxonomy (NCBI): domain Eukaryota; kingdom Metazoa; phylum Annelida; class Clitellata; order Crassiclitellata; family Megascolecidae; genus Metaphire; species Metaphire vulgaris. Next base: position 6,330,826 of record CM030843.1, read on the forward strand.
CATCCATCGAGAACGAAGACCTACAGTATAGGCTTCCGAAAACCGTAAACCCAAAGCCCCCCTCCGGCTGACTGATGACCGGTTCATGACCCCACCCCACCCCACCCAACCCTAGGTCTCATCGTCTGGATCTAAATCCTTCGTGCAGGATCAAGTCTCCGGCGGGAAATCGAAAATGGCGGCGGATTACTGTTTAAGAGGAGACCCGGAAATCGTTCGCCTTGCGACGACGAATTCGGACAGAAAATCGCGACCGAAGGCCGAAATCCTCCATTATCGTTCGGACGCTGCAGGCCTCGACTAGTCTTCTGCCGGCATTTCCATGATTGGCTCATTTGGACGCACCCTCTTCTGACTCGGGCGAAGGCGCAGTCCTAAATCTTGCCCACGTCCGCGCGCAGACAGCGATCCGGCTGTAACTGGACATGACTGTCAGAGACGACAAGCAGCTCCCAAATGGCTCCTAAGATATTCGTGTGGTAAATTGTAAAGAAAACCGCTCTCATTACGGTGGAAGAAGAACAGAATAAAATGACAAAGAGTAGAGAAGAATGGAGGAAACTCATTCATGATATCATCAGGAGTCGATATCAACTTGACGCAACAGGATGATGATGATGATGATGATGATGATGATGATGATGATGATGATGACGACGACGATGATGATGGTGTGTGTATTTACTTAAAGTAAAAGTTACTTACGTTTTGTAATTCGTTAAGACTTTGAATGAAATCAGCTCTGCGAGACAGTAGGCCCGTTGTTGGGGGCAACGCGTTATCTGTGAACAGACATATATATATATATATATAAATATATATATATATATATATATATATATATATATATATATATATATATATATATATACTGTACATTGCGACACTTTCTTACATTGGACCAACTCACAATGCGGCTAAAACGCGATGTTGCTACAAATGCGGAAATAACAGATATGAAAATGAGACTGATAAAATGTAAAGCGTTTACAACTTGTAAGACTCCTACTGTTACTCCTCAAATTACCTTTGAAGATGCGTTTGATACATGTTCTCGCTTGGTGTATGTGTGTGTGTGTGTGCATGTGTGAGTGTGTGTAGGCCCTATGTGCATATTTGTTCTTTGCGCGAGCTACTGACAGTGGCGTAGCCAGCTTTTGCAAAGTGGGGTTGTTAATAGGCACTATGCAACTGAACACAGAAGCCGCGGCCGACCCCTCCCCACTACCCCCACCCCCGCTTCAACAAAAGTCAACGGATTTAAAGTGGGGTTGTTTGAACAAGCCCAAACAACTCCGTGCGACGCTGCTGGGGGTCGTCCCGTTGTTACGTTATATTTTAGGCGGTCTGACGTTTTGTTACATGTACGTCGCGTTACGTAGTGGGTAGGAGGTGAAAAATGCCAAAAGGGCGTTACGTCATTTATGGACGAGCCCTAAGGACTATTCCAACAGTAGGCTATAGATAAAAAATTCATATGAGTGATGAAACGAATTATATCCACATTTTCTTGTGTCCCCATCTCCATTGAATCAAACCGTACTAGAATAGTCAATATATTCCGCCTCAATTTTATTCTAGAGCGTTCGAAATGCCACGAAAAATGGTCAACTATTTCAAGCGACATTATAAAGTCTTTCAGAAATCTTTCAGAAATAGAGGGGTCGGCCCGTTGTTACGTCATATTTTAGGGGTCTGACGTTTTGTTACGTCGCGTTACGTAGAGGGGAGGGGGTCAAAAGTGCCAAAATCGCGTTACGTCATTTATGGACGACCCCTAATGACTATTCCAACAGTAGGCTATAGATATGCAAAAATTCATGAGCGATGAAACGAATTATATCCACATTCGCCAGTCATCCCCAACGTGGAATCGCCCCTGGCGTCATATAAACACACGAAACTGCTATTAGCTGCAACAATGTCTGCTGTATTCAGAAACCGAAGCGTTCTGTCTCTATATTGGCAGAACTTTGTAACTGGTGTACAGAGAAACAACGGAGACTCCTGCGATGGGAATTTATTCGCTGACCCATTTCATGCCGCCGCCACCCCTACCCCCCCACCCCCCCCTCCCCCCAAATAAATTCATTCATTCATTCATTCGCTCATTCATTCATTAGAAGTGCCTGCGTTGCCGAAGACTTCGTTAATTCCGTCGGGGGTTGTAAAACCGTACATCCGCAGAGGCATTAATTGTCATGACCGGCTATTCCCCCAACGGCAATTTCTCCTGGTCCAATATCTTACCGGACGGTACGCCACCTACCGCCCGCCCGCCCGACCGACCGACTGTGCATATGGTCCTTGTCACGTACCATCATGGGTGCCGTTGTTATAGCGCCGTAACTCCGCCGAGAACGTGGCTGCGCGCCGTTCGCGCGTAATTATATTCTACGACGAGCCGTAAATTAAATTTTATGCGCGCCGGCGCGCCGTCTGCGGCGCGCCGGCGCGTACGTCATTGATGGTCGGTCGCTGGTCTGCCCGGCGGCTCCTCGTCACGCGCGTTAATGAAGGCAGGGCGACCTGACGTGTGTACTCTGTACATCCTCGTTCTCGTATTTGGAGGTGGGAGCGGTGGGTGTTGGGGCAGCGCGGGAGAGGGAGAGTGGAAGAGGAGATGAATGAATGGAATGGAGACCATTGAGGTGGAAGAGAGATGAGGTGGAGATGAATGGAGAACGTCGAACGGAGACAAGGAAAGTAGTGCCTCGTTTCGTGCGCCCCGTGAAAAGGCGCGGATTAGCACAACGACGCTTCGGCGGCTTAAGACAGATCGTAAACAGTCGCCGGTCGTAAAGTAGTTCGGAGGTGACTTGATTTTGCTTCTTTCCAAGAGCGGGAACTATGCTGTAATTAGTTTAGTAGATTCGGTGAACAGCTGAGACGATTAGCCTACAATTGCTTTAACAACCAAAAATAAAATACGCCCATCTATAACGTTAAAATATCTGTATGTCTCTCTGTCTGTTACGTTCTGATTGGTTGACTATTGGTAGACTTTTTAGACCGTTTAGTCCTTACGTCGCGATGCGTTGGTGGGCGAGCGTTGACTATTCTAGACCGTTTAGTCCACGTCGCGATGCGTTGGTGGGCGAGCGTTGAATTGGTAGACCGTTTAGTCCTTACGTCGCGATGCGTTGGTGGGCGAGCGTTGACTTTTTGTAGACCGTTTAGTCCTTACGTCGCGATGCGTTGGTGGACGATGTTCGAAGACGACGTTGCTATTGGTAACAATTGTTCGTAGAATTTTCATCGAGTCATTTGCAGCGTCAGAGGGCTGGGCGTGCGACGACGTTGCTATTGGTAAAAATTGTTCGCAGCCTGAGATAGTTTTAGCGTACACAAAAATTGTTAGCGTCACAAATGGCCACAGTTGCGTGATTTTAATTATTAGGCCTATTATTATTATGGCGCAGATTATTAGGTGGTGATTATTTTGTTTTATTGAATTCAATGATTTTTAAGTAGGTATTAGATTAGTATTATCCTGCACTGCGAGCAAGCGAGCGGGCGAACATCTTTCTAGTTATACGTTAAAATGCGTTGTCAGTGACGTCGAGCTTCGACGCACTTATGTGGTTACCTACTATCTAATACTGTCATAGGGACTGGAGAAATTCATGAAGTCACGGAAGTTGTGAATTCCGTGATTTTTGTCGTGAATTCCGCGAATTTTTCAAAATTCCGTTAATAGCCGTGATTTTCATCAAATTTGGCGATGCAGTTACAATACGAAAAAGATCACACTTAGACATTTTGTAGATTATTATTATTATTATTATTATTATTATTATTATTATTTTATTTTTTTAAGTGAAGAAACGTAAGTGCGGAACAATTAAGGGCGAACAACTTGTCCAAGGTTGTCAAAGGGTCGCCGATTCGAACCCGCGACCCTCCGGTTGCGTGGCAAGAATCCTACCACTGTTCCACAGCGCTCGCTACAGAAGTAGTCAGCGCTGATTCACCAAAGGAGCTGTCATTCCCTTGCAAAGGATCTCACTGATTATAATCAATACTCGATTTCCCGGGAGTATGTTGGGGGAAATTTAGTGTCATCATTGATCATGGAAGCTGGTTCACATCCAAATTTTGCCACCTCCCCATGGAGTGGAAAAGATGGCACATGTTGATTTTGGTTAGTTAATGCAGAAAATTGGGGCAGAGGGGGTAGTACGAAGTCTATTGTTTTTTAAAAAATCGAACATATCTGTTACTCTGACGTTCACCTGAGGAACTTAACGTTTGCATCGCAAAGTTTTATTTTATTAAAAATATCTCCAGAAACGACGCGACGTTTTTTAAACCTTTGCGTGACGAAACTGAAGAGGCGATGACCTTGTCATCTGACCTCTTATTTGCCCGGAAGTAAAACGGTCGTTGGGGTAAGTTTTGCAAATGGATTTGCTGTTTGTCGAAGTCGCGAGAATCAGCTTCTTCTATCAGACGGTCTTTATCAGCAGTGCATGGATCGCTCAGTGCTGGCGATAAAGCGATAAGTTCCGGTGACAGATGCTCGTCGAAGATCTTGTATGGCTGGCAAATATTTGTGTTCTGTCGATGCCGCTAATGGCCCGGTCGCGGTCATCGGACACACCACCGCGAGCACCTGAGATATGGACATGGGTCGGGTCCACCTATAGGCTGGGTCACCCATAGAAGGGGTCCACCCGTGGGTTGGTTTCACCCGTAGGTTGGGTCCACTCGTCGGTTGTGTCCCCCGTGGTTGGGTCCACCCATGAGTTGGGTCCACCCATGGGTTGGGTCAAATTTTCATGTTTATGGCTGTTTGGGTTGGTGGAGAAAATAAATCATGGCTTAAGAACTTTTATTGCGCTAAGGTGGGTTGGGTCGATAACTGGAACCCTATAACTTTCATGGGCTGGGTTGGGTCTGAATCATGTTGGGTTGGATTTGGTTGAGGTTTTTTTTAAAATGGACCCATGTTCACGTATGTAGCACCTTTGAGAGATATACCAGTAACGCCGAGCTACGCACGCATGCAAGGAGATGCCGTACAGTGACGTAACTACCGTGTCGAATATTACAGAAACAGTTTGCTGGAGTATTGATTTCCACGGCGCTAAGGAAAACTGATTCGCTACACGCTTTGTTATCGCAAACAGGAATCGCCACCTGGTGACAGACAACACAAGAGTTGTTTTCAATCAGTCTCTCGTGACTTTCATTGTCGTGAACGCTTCGAGAAACACAGTGCATACGGTAGTCATGGCTACGAAAACACTGTTTATTGATTTCTACGGTCTTTGTTTTGTCGAATGTAGTCTTGTGAAGAGTTGTTGTCCTTGACGCTGTTGTAATCACGCATTGCGACATTTGGACGGTGGTGGTTTCAACGACGAAGGAAACGCAAGCACTTGTGTGAACGATGCGCTGACAAAGCAAAGTGATTGACAATCTGACAGCGTTAATAGCGGTTAGCGGTTAGCGGCACTATTAGCACATGGGCTCAATGTCTTCATGGTCGTCAACACACTTGTGTAGGGTGATGTTGATTCATGCAATACCATTTGTTTCAAACACGAAAGTCTTATCTGCGTTTGAATCTTGGGAAGGGGGTGTAGGTCCGTTTGATTTTACCGTTTTAAAGACGTATCAATGGACAGGAAAGTGTCAGACCTATGGCGAGGCAACAAATCTTTATTGTTTCATCATGCTAAATAAGTTCGTTAGAAATTTAACGGCGTCATGAAGTCTCTCCATTGCTATGAGTGGATCATTGAGTCGGGGGTTGTGGTGGGGGGGTGGGGTGAGGGAACAAGGAACTGCGCCCCATTCCGATGTTTTTCATCTCTTGCGATTTAACGCATTCTTCGTTCGGCGGATATTTTAGTCGCTTTGAATTCTTCCGACCTGGTTAAAATAACCGGGCTTCCATAAAAAGTAGCGGTAACATCCGATCGTAGCGGCAACAATACAGCGATAGTATACTGTAGGTCTGTAGGTGCCAGATTTTCCGCTGTTGCGACGTTCGCCGAATACGAGATTGTGTCCAGCGAGAAAGGAGTTCTTATTAAAACAGACGGTGGCGAAGGAAGCGAAGGAAGGAAGCCGGCGGCGCTGATTTATGGACATTTTTGATTTCGCTTCTAATTTCGGATAAGGACACAGCTCAGCCATAGCTTGGTAGATGGAGTGCGTGGGGGTGGACTGTGTCCACTGATGCCTTCGTCTCTCTCTCTCTCCCTCCCTCCCCCCTCTCTCTCTCTCTTACCGATGGCGGACAGAAACGGCTTCTGCAGATGGTCACCGCAGGAAGCTCTCCTTTTATGGCTGTCACGTGATCACCGACCAAAGACATTTTGGAATCTTGTTGGACGGATGTGCATAGCTGGATGGATGGATGTATACTATGTAGGCCTATAGCTGGATGCACAGCTGGCTGGATTGGATGTCTGTATGTACACTGTATGTATGTATGTATGTATGTATGCATGTATGGATGGATGGATATATGCATGTATTTATGAATGTATGTATGTATGGATTGATGAATGGATGTAGCCTATGTATGTATATACGAATGTATGGATGGATGCATGAATGGATGTGCGTATGTATGCATGTATGAATGGATAACTGAATGGCTCAATGAATGAATGGATGAATGGATGGATCGATAGAGGGATAGATGAATGGATGGATGGGTGGAAGATGTTCGGTTAGATGAAAATATATTGACTAGCCGGTGTACAGTATGGGCACATTTTGCACACTAGAGTCCGTAATACCTGTAGGAGCGGTGTACTCAGAGTCCGAGATACCCAGTGTTTATTCTAGGCCTGTCTTGGGGGAATTGCCCCCCTCAAATTTTAAAATCCCCCAATTTGTATATGTTGGCTTGGGGATGGAAATTCCCCCCCCCCAAAAAAAAGCGTGGATAGACAAATTTTTTGTCCCCAAACAGTGTTCAAACTCCCCCAATGTTTAGGTGGCGGATTAATCCGCACTCGAGATATCACCAGGCAAGAAGGTTGAGTCAAGATTTCAAGTAAATTACGGAGTTGAACCCTCGACCTTCTCTCCATTGTCCAACGATTTCTTAAAATTATTTTTATTTAATTACTGCTCATCAGTGACGGGCAACTAACTAAAAATCATTAGTTTAACTACAACTAAATTTAAACTATAAATAAGTAGTTAAACTTTCAGTTACAAACTAACTTTCTAAAATAGTTAACTAAACTAAAAAATATAGTTAAACTTTTATGCAACTAAGTTTGCAACTATTTTTCAGGTATCAGGTAGGTGTTCATGAAAATATAGACGATGCTTGCAACATGAATATGTCAGTCAATGAACCATTGAATTCACTAATCATTGCTATTTAAATATTTAAGTCTTAGTCTAGACTGCAGGAACACAAGTTTGTCAAGTTTGTTTGGAAATAATGACCCAGAAAGGAATATATAAAAAGGTACTGTTATTGAGAATTCGGGATACCAACTAAAAGTTTTAGTTAAACTATTTAGTTATTAACTAAAATTTTTCAGTTAAACTAGCATTTTAACTAAACTATTTATATTTAATTAAACTATGAAGATAACTTTAAAAAATTAGTTAAACCTTTAGTTAGTAACTAATTAGTTAACTATTTGCCCATCACTGCTGCTCATATTTAAAATATGTAACTAATTAGTAATTAATCGAATCAGTAATGCTAGAGTACATGGTGTGCCTGGGTATGACGTAGACTACTCTGCAGTGCGTTGTGCACGGGGCGCGCCTTATCTGCCACAAGCGGCAGTCGTCTGGATGGATTGATAGGCGAAGAAATAAACGCCTATTCATTGATCGACAGAATGAATGATGGATGGACGGACGGATGGATTTCTCGATCGATTGCATACAATATACGGCTAATGGATTCCGAAGCAGAGACAGCTAACGAAGACTTTGTACAGCATTTGCCTGACTTACAAGAAAAAAATAACAAAGAAACGATGGAAGAGCCATAAACGCTCGGCAGATCGGAATACAGACATTTTTCAACGTCACAGAGAAACGTCTCAAGGGTTCCATGCAGGGCGTTTAATCAGCTACAGCCTCTAAAGTCGTCGATCTTTCAAAAAAATCTTTAGAAGACAAAGGTTATATGAATTGTGATGGATGGCTGAATGAATGGATGGATGGACGGATGGATGCATGCGTGCATGCACGCACGCATGTATGTATGTATGTATGTATGGATGGATAGATGGTACGGATGGATGGATGCATGGATGGATGGTGGATAGATGGATGAAATTTCAGACAGGAGATTTCTGTCTTCCGTTCGAAACTTACCTACATGCAATGGCGTACCCAAGGGGGAGGGTTTGGGGTTAAAACCCCCTGGCTGTTCCCATTGTGGCCATGGGGATGGGGTGGGTGGGGTTAAGCCCCTTTGGCTGTTCGACCAAAAAGCGTATCAATATGTACGTGCTCGTGTACATATTAATAGTTCTTTTTTTTTTTATCCGTGTTGTGTTGTTAATCATATGAGTCATGATGATAACCTTTTTTCCGTTGTCAGAATTTTCCGAAGTTGGGGATCATGGAGGAACCATAAAACCCACCCCTTCGGAAAATCCTGGCTACGATACTGCCTACATGTATATTCTATTCTCAGACGTCGTCTTTAACTGGTGTTTTAAAGAGCCGCATTGCCTTCTTTAGTCCGAACTGCCAGTTTGCAAGTCATGGTTTCCACATTTGGTACTGCCTTCACGTTTTTCTGCGTTTTTCTCGTGCTAATACAAAAACTTTCAGTCAAACTCTCGAAATAGTATGCATGCTGAGCATTTGAAATGTGCAAATCTGAAGAAAAACTTACGCCATAAAAGCATGCATGTGGGAAATTTCACAAACAGATCAATAAATGTCTTCTTCCAGCAATCGCCAGATTACGATCTCTTGGGTATCACTGCCCCTGTTTCTGTAGCGATACCCGGATTGAAAGGAAAAGTCTGACGTGAACGTGAACGCAGTATAGGCCAATAAGATTAACGTCTCAAATCGGTAAGACTTTTGTTGCACACGTCATAAATGACTACTCCGAAAACGTTCGTCCTGGCGTGAAAATGCCCGTGTGCCTGGCTATGAAACGGAACTCTTGTTAATCCGATCGACAGTAAATCCACTTCGGGTTCGCATTTATGATTCATAAAGTTTCCGAATGTCTGCGCTTGAAAGCGTGTTCGCCATTTTCTATACCGAAAATCAATCACTTATCTACGACACGCTACAACATCTCGAATATATCCGCATGCGGCCATTCAACGCGCACGTCGAACGCACGCAAGAGCCAGTATCGGCTTTCCTTTTAGCGGTTCGTTTATTAAGATTTCAGCGAGATCACTTTTCCGAACTCATGAAAACCTATATGCTCTCTGTATGTTATATATGAAACCAATCGTTCGTTGATGGTATACTATATCTCGCATGTTCAGCGTGTTCTATATCGGCGATAAAGATCATTCATCGCGGGGCACATGACCGATCAAATTATTTCATGGAAACTTTCAGCTAGGGCTGTGGTTTTGAGGTACCCGTCTTTGTACCTGCCGTGGGCATTATGATAATGGCGCTATAGAAGTTGATTGATTGATTGATTGATTGTAAGAATTGATGAAGACGTATTTATGCCGATGGCGCTGAAGCGATTTTGTCGTTTCGAAGCCGACGAGGACAGAGGTTCTAGGGAGACAACTTAGACAAGGGACGGTTCAAAGGGTCCCCTTAGATCGGGTGATCGGTCTCTGCTGTCGACGTCGGCAGTCATCCGCAAATGGCTGTGGCTGCTGATGCTGAGAAGAGTTCAAAGCAGTCATTAGGAAAATGAAACTGTGGTTCACCTGTAAAATTCTTGATTTGATCGCTGGCTAGCTATAGGCCTATATACTGTACACTTCTCATCATATACATCGCATCATATACTTCGCATCATATACATCACATCATACTGTGTATATATCTCATCAAACGCGCCTCATCATATACGTTTCATCATATACGTTTCATAATATACATGTCATCATATGCATCTCATACATTCTTGATAAATCTGGCTAACTGAAATGACTCAAAGCTCGAACTCACTCTTCTGAAGTGTCGCTATAGAAGTCAGCACTATTCTATTGCGACTGAGAATGTCTCTAGTGATAGCATCGTCTCATAATGTAGACAGGTAAATCTATTTGACTAAATAGAAAGACTAGTAGAAGCTATCCCAGTTTTACAAGATAAAATAACTACTCCAATGGTTTTATGACATCCACTTATTGAAATTCATTTAAATTATTGCTCACGCAAACTGTTATCGATTTTGTTTGAAGTAGTTAACTACCGCACAAGGGGTTTGGTCAGGTATCACAGATTCACAGGTATCACCTGGAGCCGCTCTTTGATTCTTCCTCCAACTTGGCATCTGCTTTAAGATCTTTAGAGTCAGTCAACATTCGTCTCTCTCCC
>CM030843.1:6343804-6356304 GCA_018105865.1 Metaphire vulgaris
GGATGCGATAATAAAAAACACGTCGGTTCACTGTTTGCGTTCAAATTTCATCGCTCGATCATAACCGATCTCTTGTGGAGCTTCCATTCCTCCCAACTCGCAATTTCTCTGTCTTTGTCTCTGTCCCTGTCTCAGACTTTCCCTCTCCTACCCTCCTCTGCCTGTCTGTCTGTCTCTGACTATCTGTCTGCAGACCCATGTCACCATTTTGCCTGAAGCAATGACTTAACAGCCATAGTTTTCCAAGGCACTCAGCAACATCTTGACACTGGTGGTGGTTTTGAGCCATGGGCTGTGACCAACTTTTGGCAAAAAATCTTGACAGTGACATTGCTGCCGAAGCACAGCCTATCTAGCTGACTGAAGGTCATCTTTTTCTCTTTACAGGTCCAGCTGACAAGCAAAAAGTCGTCCGCATACCAGCCAAGAGGGGTTTCAACCCCCAAACCGCGTCCGAAAATAAACACTGCATGGAAAACAGCTATTTCTGTGCAATTGCATCCTGGATCTGCAATATCGTTCCCCTGAAGACAGTTGATCCCTCTCTGTAGGGATGGGAATGGGAGCTCAGAGCCATAGGGTACCGGTTTGCAAACGTAGCAGAATGCAAGCCTCTTGATGCCATCTAAATCAAATTTTTCTGGTCACTATTCGCTTACGACAGCCTGAAAGCTCCCAGAAAGTGCAACAGGGTTCTAGAAGATTCCAGAAGGTTATAGAAAATTCTGTTCAGATCTTTTATTTGCAATATTCCAGAATAATAAGTATGTCTGCTCAGCTTTGAATGTGAAACCGAGAATGGGGTTTTCAGTTTGGAGCAAAAACTGTTTTCTAGTTAGTTTAGGCATTGGGACTAGGAAACAAGCTATCAACCCAGGAACAAACACAAATATTTTTTTGTTACGTAGTGTAATAAAAAACCGTCGGTTCACTGTTTGCGTTCAAATTTCATCGCTCGATCATAACCGATCTCTTGTGGAGTTTCCATTCCTCCCAACTCGCAATTTCTCTGTCTTTGTCTCTGTCCCTGTCTCAGACTTTCCCTCTCCTACCCTCCTCTGCCTGTCTGTCTGTTTCTGACTATCTGTCTACATGTCTGCCTGCAGTGACGTAGCCAGGATTTCCGGAAGGGAGGGGTGGTTTTGGCTGTGACTAACTTTAAAAAATCTTGACAAGCAAAAAAGGTCATCTTTTTCCCCTTTACAGGTGCTGACAAGCAAAAAAGTCGTCCGCGTACCAGTCAAGGGGGGTTTCAACCCCCAAACCGCGTCCGAAAATTCCATCTGTCTGTCTCTTTCTTTATTTTTCTCTCTTTCTCTCTTGATCCTGTTGTCTTTACAATCTCACAATAGACTTCGTAATTTCACCGCTTTTAATGTTTCTATTCATCGTACTCGCTTTCTCCTCCACTTCCATCTCTTTCCTTCCTCTCTTCAAGCTCTCTCTTCTTTCTCTCTCTCTCTCTCTCTATCATCTCTCTCTCTCTCTCTCTCTCTCTCTCTCTCTCTCTCTTCTGTGAATCTCGCATCACGACCACACAACGCGAGGACGGCGACATTTCTGTCGCATCTGCGTCGTCAGCCGTAAGATATGATTAATATGGAATGCGGCGGTGGTCGAGGAGTAGGAGGAGGAGGAGGAGGAGAAATTGAAAGAGAAGGAGGAGAAGGATGAGGAGAGGATAAATTCCTCTCAGCTGCTTCATCTTCGTCTTTGTCCTTCTTCCTCCTCCTCCTCTCTGTCACTGTGTCACTCTGTATTTGAGTCTCTGCCTGATTCTGTCTCTGTCACTGGCTCTGTCTTTCTGTCTATCTGTCTATCTGTCTGTCTCTCCCTCTCGCCGGATCTGGTTTCCGACTAATTCGTGGCTCTGCTTTATTGATCGAATGTAGTCAATGTACTGTATATCGACGTTGAATTTGGACAGAAATGAATGCAGAGAATGAAAGAATCCTTCGAAAGGATGCCTCCGGATTAAGACATTGTTCTGGAATAATAAATTTCGCCGTCTCTGCTGCGTTCGTGATTCTTAGTTCTCCGCTGGTTCTCCGTTGGTTCTCCGCTGGTTGTCCGCTATTCATACTTCGGTCGTCTTGAGTGTTCGTATTTCTTTTCCTAAGGCTAGGATTCGATACGATCCATCGATTGCGAATCCATCCGTCTTATCGACGACATGCAATTTAGTTGGGAAAAAATTGCTAACGCAAAAGTTTAGTCGATAGCACACACACACACACACACACACACACACACATATATATATATATATATATATATATATATATATAATTCATAAAGACCGCCGTCTCTGATGTCGCTCATTAAAAACTAGAAGAAAATAGACACTTACCCAGAAGGGACCCGAGAAATTCTTTCGATTTCGTTGATATCTGATGGTTGCTGCACTGCGGAGTTCCTGATTGTTGTTGTTGTTGTTGTTGTTGTTGTTGTTGGTCCGTTTCGTCGTTATCATCATCGATTTCGATCGAAGTTCTGCGGTCCGCTTGATCGAAACTGTTGGGTCTGGGCAGAGAGGAGCGACAGTCGGTCGATCTGGTAGTAGTAGTAGTAGTAGTAGTAGTACTAATGTGGCGATGCGACGTAATGGCGGCGACGCTGTTGTTATTTTCTTTGGCATTTTGAAAAGCCGCCGTGACGTCACCGAAAACGTCGTTCTGCTGTCTGCTCTTGGTGTTGTTGTTGTTGTTGTGGTGGTGGTGGTGATGATGATGGTGGTGGTGGTGGTGGCAGGATCTTCCGGTGCTCGACGAAGAGGACGTTTCGCATTCTCTCTGACGCGCGGACTTCTTCTTTTTCGACCTTCCGAACGGATTTCGCATCTTGAGGAGTTCCCTGAGCGTCTTCCGCGCCTTGAACAGCACGGCGCCGCGATCGCCGGTCGACTTTACCCCCGCGATGCTGCTACTGCTGCTGCTGCGATTGGCCGCCGATGATGACGTCATCGTCGTCGACTTCCGGAACTGCGTTCCCGCGTCCAGTTCCGGGATTTCCGGTTCGTCGCCGCCTGAGGAGTCGCAGGAGGTCAACGATCGTCTTCGGTCGTCCCACTCCAGTCGAGTCGGTCTCGCCCGGCGCTGTCGCGGAATGTTGAGAGGAATGCCGAGCGTCTGGGCCTCTGCGACCACCTCCTGCCAGCTCATGTGGATGACCTCCTCCGACCTGGAATTTACCTCATCCCCTTCTTCCTCCCCTTCCTCCTCCTCCTCCTCCCTCCTCCCGGGCGTCCACGTGATCGCTTTGCTTCGCGCTGATTGGACGCAGGTACGTTCCGACGTCGCAGAGTACCGCATCCGATGCAGAATGATCCTTGCCGTCGTCGTCGTCGTCAAAATCCACCGAATACTTCGAGGACGCGCCCGACAGCTGCTGCCTTCGTGTTGTTCGGACTCTGATGACGGCATTTTCGCCTTCGCCTTCGCGTGTTTCTATGTCTTTTGTCGGCTCTCCAGTGTCCGACTGAATGTACGACTTCTTCTGTAACTTTTTCAGCGTTACGTCTGACCAGCAGTCGCCTCGTCTTCTATTGTCAGTCGGTTCTGGGTCGTCGTCGGACGTTGATACCGGAGCGTGTTGAGAATTTCCCAGCGTTGTTTCCAAGTTTATCGACTCTTTGGTAGCACCGTTAACGGTCCTTGCTAACCCATCGACAGATTCATCGGTCCCGATTGGGGGGTTCCTCCCCGCTTCCCTCGACCTTCCGTCGGACACAACCACCGCAACTTTACCGGCCACCACCGGTGACGACAGGTCATCCCTACCGTCGTCGAGTTCGACCACAGCAGCCCCCGCTGCTGCCCCCTTCTTCACCAGCGACGACGCCTGCCGTCTCTTCATCAGGCTGCTGTCCAGTTTGACGGTGAACGTGAACTGCAGGAGGGAGGTGTCGTTCGGGTGAAACGGCAGCAGCTGGGCGGTGTCCGACCCCTTTTCACCGGTCGCTTCGTTGTCTTTCTCGGCGTCGCAGGGGGAGACGAAATCGGTCTCCTTCTCGTCGCTGCTCGACGCCGATCGGCACAGCAGCTGGGCCTGCAGGTCTTCCAGCGTCACGTATCCGGAGTCCTTGCTGCTGCCTCCTCCGTCCGTGTCGTCGGATGTGAAATCCGGGCTGCTCTGCACGGCGGAAGTCCGATTTCTGACGGCGGCGGAACTGTCGGCGGGGGACTGATCGACTATTTCGTTTCCGTTTCCGTTTGCGCGCAGAAGGATCTCCGGTGCCGCCGCTATCGCTTCCGGCGAACCTTTCGCCAAGTCCCTAAGGGTCGGGTTCGACCAGTCAGTCTGGCTGTTCTCCGCCGCCGCCGCCGCTGGCTTCGGGGGCGATCTTCTCCTGCAGGGGGCGGTCGTGCCGTGCTCGGTTTCATTCGACGACTGGTTGCCGCCGAGAAGAAGCGTCGATAGACGGCTCTGTCTCGTTTCCGGTCTCGTCGCGACGTACAGCGACTGACTTTTCTTCTTCCTTCTCTTCATCCTCGGCGGCGAGACCTTCGTCGCCTTGACCGGACCCCATCCGGTCCTGCAGTCTCCCGAACTCGTGACCAATCGACTTTTCGTGCCGTGAGCGCTGCACGTGGCGTTGTCGGCGGTGTCGCCTGCCCCGCCTTCCGGTTCAACGCAGCGCCGCTGGTCCCCCACTCACCGGCCGCCTTGTTCGCAGCCAAGTTGTCGATAATCCTGTCGTGTTCGGCATCGCTTCCCTCGAAACTCTTGCCGTCGTCGACTCTTACAAGACACGACCCGGATTCCATCCTAATTCCCTTCTCTCCGTCCATCTCTTTCGACCTCAGAATTCCTTTGGGAATGACTTTCCCGTCGGCCTTCTGGGCGCGGCTGTCGTCGGGCAAACGAGACCCCGCAGCAGAGGCCTTGCAGTGACCGGCGATCGATACGTGCTTCTTCGAGGAAAATGCGACTGAAGATGGTGGCGACTCCAGGGCGTAAGGAGATCCGGAAGATTCGGTAACTTCCACGCCCACTAGCTTGATGCGCTCTCGTCGCTTGTAGCAGGCGTCGAGCTTCATGACGTCCACGTAGTTCTTCAGGTCTTGATTGTCAGACATTGAGAGGATTGCCAGTTGACTTGGTAACTGACAAGACATAAAAAATATGGCTGCGGATATTAACGATTAGTTAATCGATTAGTCGTTAAATTTTTTATTCGATTAAATTTTTTCTTTAATCGATTAATTGTTCGATTAAATTTTAATAATTTTGTAACTTATTTACTTGAATACCTACTTAGCTTAGTCCTACTATGTTTCTATTTCGTTCAGACAACAATGGCGAGTAAATGAAAGCAATGCTGCAGTTAAGCATTTAAGGGGAGAGATGAGCAAGCACTTTTGTTTTTAAGCTAACTGCAGACGGCAAAGTAGACAATGCAAGGAGATCAGCAAAAAGGCTACATGTAATTATTTTAATTGAAATTAATCGATTAAAAATTTTCCCATTAATCGAGCAAGAAAATTTAATCGTTACCAGCCCTAATAAAAAGACATCAAATTCTATAAAAATCAATGCTTTATACTGTACATGCATGTATTACCAGGATCTCTTGTACGAACCGACCCGTCTCGTGACGTCATCGATTAGCCTGACCCGTCCAGACCCGACCCAATCGGCTATTAGTAGAAGTAACATCCCTGCTTGCTCAGAAAGTAGTAGTTCTAGTTAGCGAAGGTATAGTAGCTCTAGCTACAAAGCCTTAGCTAAAGCCAGTGTGATTAGACTTCGATTCGTGCCAATGTGGAGTGAACTGATATGCAGCGATTTGGCCGAGACGTGGAATCAATTGTGGCTCTTAGGTTCACTAATGAGGGCATAAGCCACATCGACGTAGTAAGTAAGTAATTCCTTCGGCACTGCATAATATTATTATTCCGTGACTTGATAGAATTTTCATCCGCTGCAAATAACCGATAACGAATAATTAATTACTCTCCTGACGACGTTTTATGATTGCGTTTGCAGAAATTGTGACTGACAAGATTTAGCGAATATCAGGCCCGTACGAAGTGGGGTTGCAGAGGGTGCAGCTGCACCCCCTGGAAAAAGTAGCGTGTGCAGCGCACCCCCTGGACGACGAGGCTGAGGGTGCAGATCTGCACCCCTTGGAATTTTCGACTCGAAAATATATAGGAAATGACCTTTCTTTGTTTGTCGACTCAAAAATATATAGGAAATTACCTTTTTTACTTGTCGACTCAAAAATATATAGGAAATTGCCTTTTCTTGGCTTGTCGACTCAAAAATATATAGGAAATGACTTTTTTCGGCTTGTCCACAGAAAATAATTATGACAACCAAACACATCGCCTCGGAAAATCTGAACCCCTGCTAAAAATTCGCTCCGACGTGTCTGGCGAATATCCATTAATTTATTATTATTATTATTATTATTATTATTATTATTATTATTATTATTATTATTATTATTATTATTATACCCAGGAAAATGTGGATGGACAACATCAGAGAAGAAATTGAAATTCCTTTCATGTTCATATACTGTATGAACATGAAAGGAATTTCAATCGTAGAAGGAAGAAGATTAACAGAAGATAGAAATTCTTGGAAACATTGTGTGACAAGCAACAGTGTATTTCTACTAAAGAGTTGGCAGAGAGCAAAATGATGACGATTATTATTATTATTATTATTATTATTATTATTATTATTATTATTATTATTATTATTATTATTATTATTATAGGTGAATATTAAATGATTTAGTAGGATGCCTTCTGAGTTAAAATGGATGAAATCCAAATCGGCTTGTCTATCTCTCTCTCTCTCTAACACACACACGCGCACATCATTATTGTACAGATTAAGACATTGAACAATGTTTGATTAGAGCAGCGAATTAAAAAAGTGGACGATGAGCAAAAAGGTCGTCAAAGAGTCCTCCACAAATGATTCACGCATTCTCTTCTACCATGCTACTTAGCCCCACCCCACCCAAAAATTATCAACGATTATGCGCAAACCCAGTGGCGGTTCCACGTGGAGGATGAGTGGGGATTCATCCCCCACCGGACTTTTTTGCTTGTGAACCCTATTTTTGGGTAAAAGTTTCAGTAAAACTACGGGAAAAACTGCGGATGACCTTTTTTTTGCTTGTCAAACGATTTTTCGGCAAAAGTGTAGTAAAATTAGGTGAAAATTCCCTTTTGTCAGCCTTTTCCGACAAAGTTTAGCGATTTTTTCCTTCAATTTTCATCACCCACCAACTTCCTATGAATTAATTCCATCCCTCCCGCCACTAAGAAATCCTGGGACCGCCACTGCGCAAACCCCACGACCGGGGTCCCATCCCCAGAGTGAGGAGGGGCCGCCCCTCAGCTACGCCAACGAACGAATTATACTTTCATTTGCAAGGTCGCCTTTTCAGTTTTTGTCAGGTCTTTGTGCGTGAATCGCCTTGCCAAGAGAAAATGGGTCTACTGTACGCCTGATGTCGTTACTCATTGATAACTAGTCAGACGATCATCCATGCAGTGGGAAACAAAGGACTGAGTCAGGGGCGAAAAATAGGATAATGGCGTCGACGGCGGTGTGACCTGCACTTCGCATCTGCGCAAATATTCTCCGTTCGTGCCTTGCACGCGTGCACGGCGAAATAATTAATGATTTATTCAAGTCGCCGGGCATAGAGACCCTTCTCAATTATTATGCCCGAGAGATATAAAACAGTAGACCGGTGCAGAGAGAGAGAGAGAGAATGCGATAGGTCACAGCGCCTGCCTCGAAGGGTGTCGGGAGTGAATGGAGAATCGGAGGTCCCCGTCCGACCGACCGACCGACCGACCGACACCCCGGCCTTTGCCCGCCGGCCGCGCACGAGTCTTTATTAGAGCACTCGTGTTGTCACTTGTCAGGCATATCACGGTTATTGCCCCGTTGCTTTACGTCGTTCGCAACCTCCTCTCCATCCGAATGCAATGAAGTCGAACATTTTCATAAGTCAAAAGACGACTCGAGATCGGGAACGAAAGGAAGGTTTACGGGCAATTTCAACGCAGAAGACTATAGTCCTTTAATAATGGAAAGGCAGCGACACCTGAATGAATGAAGGAACGGATGAAATAAAGAATGAATGAATGAATGAATGAAAAAATGCACGAACGAATGAATAAATGAAAGAAAGAAGGAATAAAGACATAAAGGAACGAACGAACGAACGAACAAATGTATGTATGGATATGAAAGAAAGGAAAGAATGAATGAAAGAATAAATAAACAAACAAATAAGGTGTCAAAGGAAAAAGAAAGAAAGAAAGAGAATGACTGACTGACTGGCTGAATGAATGAATGATTGAGTGAGTGAGTGATTGATTGAGTGAGTGATTGAGTGAGTGAGTGAGTGAGTGAATGAATGAATGAAGAGGATATCCCAAATGCAAGAAATCGAGTTAAGAACAACTGCCCGGTTGATTCCAGAGATTCCGCTGGAAGTCCCAACATAGACGCATTTAAAAATTCATCAGCTAAACTTTTAGAGGCCTATCCGTAAAATCTCTAAAACGGCATGAATTAGTAGCCATCCATCCATCCATCATCCATCAGTATCAATTTGAGATGATACGCAAGCCTAAATACGTTCTGTGATGTATTAAACATGCTGTAAGTGTCGTCGAATTCTCATTAGACAAACGTCAGTCTATAATAGAAAGACTTGTGTCGGCTGTCAAGTAAAATGACAGACAATATAGTTCTTCAAAACTTTGGCAGACCCGTCAATACAAAAATAGCGGTTCATAATTAAGCGATGATGCTATCTGCGAAGATGATTGACCGGACTCTATAGAAAACGGAAAGCAATTTGCTGGTCGCACATGCGTCGCCAGTAAGTAGGCCTAATCTTATCTTTTTTTCACTTTATTCAGTTGAAACAAATTTGTTGCTTCAGAGAAATTATTAAGAAGAAAACCTAACCTGTTTTGTCACTATGGAAACAGCACCAACGCTTGATCTGCAGGGGCGTAGCGACAGGGGAGTATATCGGTATATATACCCCCCCCCCAAAAAAAAAATCAGTCTATCTTAAAGTTTTTTATGTGATTTGCATGTGGTTATATGTGGTTTTTATATGGTTTATGCGGTTTGTAGTTAAGATTTATATCCACCCAAAATATTTATACCCTCCCAAATCAAATTCCTGGCTACGTCCCTGTTGATCTGCCGTCCATTTATCATCTCAACCGATGAAAATCTAAAGCCACATGTGACTATACGTTCAGAGTGGTGTTTGGAAGTCAGACCAGCGGGAGTGGGTGGTGGAGGGGCGGGAGAGGAAGGATTAAACCATTGGGGGAAAATAACAATTATTTTTAATCGCTTTATTATGCTAAATAAGTTTCAGCAAACAGTAACCATGGATTTGCTCCTTTTCTCCTATACCACTGATTGGAAAAGTGGAGGTCCCACCTCTAAGCTTATACCTTCCACCTTCCCCATGGTAGCCTCTCAAAACGTGGGGGATTAAGCCTAGAAGCCTAATAGAAGTGTAAGCCGATGCATCGTACAAGTACCGCACTGGCTACTGTACGTTTCAACCGTTCCATATGCTATTTACAGATGAACGTTAACCTATAATCCAGTACAACAGCTATTAACTCACACGCAAAGTTTCGATTTAAAATGGCGTCGAGCTAAAATCGGTAGACGAGAATTCTAGACAACCAGACGATTCTATTTCGAACTAATGCAGAATTTCACGATTCGATCGTCTGCTGGACGCAAGTTCCTCTCCAGTTTTCCCGCCATTCTTAACACGTGATCGATCGTCTGTGGCTCCGTGTAAATGGGACAATGCAGGATTACTGTTCGATCACGTTAATAACAAGGTCCGTCGAGAGAAATTCCGGACCCCCTGGACAAAGAAGTCACGGGCCTATAAAAGTTTGAAAGTTTATATTGTTTACAAAGTTTGTCCTCAAAAAAGTTCTAAAGTTTTCAAAAAATATCAAAAAATATACTGATCAAGTGTGAAAAAGTGGTTATGACCTTTCTTTGCTTGTCAGGCTTTTCAGGACGTTAAAGTACAAGCAATGCCATCGACGCCCGCCCTCCCCCCCGCCCGCCTTCAGCATGTTCATAACAATAAATAGTATTGCATGAGATGACATTTTGGGGCTCCACCCGGGTACCCTACAGATCGCCGGATCCCTTGACATTTGCCCCTGCCGCCTCTCGGCCGGCCTGTTAATGACCTGTCATAAATTTAACGAAGCTACAGTTACCTACAACTGACTCACTGAGAACGCCCTATCGAAGTCTATCATCTCGCCGAACAGACGTTTTACGGTCAAGTGGCCGTCATTCGTCTCTGTCAAGCGCCTACTGTACAGTGCCAATATCATATGCGTCAAAACACTCTCTGTCTTTCTGTCTGTGTGTCTCTGTATCTGCCTATTTGTGTCTCTATCTGTCTCTGTCTCTGTCTGTCTTTGTCTCTGCCTCTCTCACTTTCTCTCTATCCATCTCACTCGCTCACTTTGTCTCTGTCTGTCTGTCTACCTGTCTACCTGTCTGTGTCTCTGTCTGTTTGTCTGTCTGTCTGTCTGTCTGTCTCTCTCTCTCTCTCTCTCTCTCTCTCTCTCTCTCTCTCTCTCTCACACACACACACACACACACACACACATATATATATATATATATATATATGCAGTTGATCTGAACCCACCCTGCCTATCGTCAAATCACCCCTCCATCCTGGCAGCTTTCATGATTCATCCTCAGACGCAGTGGATTAGGAATTGTCGTGATCAGAAAGCTGCTAAGCTTTATTGCTTAGGGGAAAAACTTATGATGAGGAGGGGGGGCAGGGGTTGCGATGATGTCAACTCATCATTGGGCTGCTGAGCGGGGAATCGATTTTGAATTGAAGACAGCTTCTGTAAAATATAGAGACAAGATAACAGTAAGCAGGTCGATATAAGATCGACTCTTGAAAACTATAATCGAGAATAATTTCGCTGGAAAAATTTTCTGGTTTTCCGGAAATTAACTCCCTGTGTTCTTGCTATTTTTAGACAAATCTTTCCGTTGAAGCTGTTGAATGTACGGAATTGTACTAGCCTACTACTAGGATTATATTATAGGATTGTAAAATTGTGAATAAGAAGATTTTAATTTTAATTTTTGCCTTTGCAACTGACGAGCGATTTACCGTCAAAGGAATGTCCCACAAACGATTTGGAATTTGAATGTAAACGACAGGATATTTACAATTGTTGTTTCAAATTCCCTGAAGAAAATCTTAGCTGATATAATTTTGCAGCTTCTATTTGAGCCCATTTGACAGCACAATACTGGTAATGAGCCCCGGTTTCACGAAAACACATTATTGTAGCTTCCATGCCGTAACATAGGCCTACTACAGTAGTATCACCGTGTGGTAGTGTGGTATAGGCCTAATTATAATATAACAACAAGGTTTATTAATAATGTGATTTTAAGTGGTTTAGGAGGCTAAGTAAGCCTTATTACAAACCTAGTTTTAAAATAGCCAAAATAAAGCGCGCTAACTCAAATTGTGATTTCAGCATTTTATTGCAGAAGTTCTGTGTTGGAAACTATCTGACTTTAAACTTCCATAGCGCCACTTTATGATGCACAGGAGCATCGGTCGACATGCAACGGTAATATTCCGCGGAAAGCTAATGTTAGAACAACGGCCCAGCTTATCGTTTATCTTTCTTTTTCCGTTTGGAAGTGTCCTTATCGTTGACCCACATAAGAACAGCAGATAACGATGTCACGCGACTACTTGCTGCCAGTATAGGCAGGCACAGGTCAGCAGAGAGAGGTCGACCGCGCAAGGTCAAACCGGCCGGAACGAACGGACCAACGGGGGATGGGTGGGTGCACGGGGGGCTAGGATAACGCCACAGATATCCCAGTAAACTAATTGAATGCGGTTTAATTAGCGAAACAAAGCATAGGGTGGTCTCTGTTTAATCACGAAAAATAGCGAGCCATCGAAAGTGGAAACTGATATTCGATCGGCGAAGGAGTCCCAAGGGTTTGCGCTGTTACGAGATAATTGAATAATTTACCAAATTTTGAAAAATACGAGAAATACGCAAACGTACTGTTATGACGAGTATTTTCTGCCAGGGTCGTCTTATCCATTAGGCACAGTAGGCACCGCGCCTATAGGGCGGCCTACGAAGTTTTCAGGGGTCTACGAAAACCAGGATATAAAGTTTTGGAAACACAAATATAGCACTTCACCCAAAAACATGACTGAACCCCAACCCCAATAATAGTAATAGGTAAAAACACACCCCTTCCCAATTGAAACTACTCAGCGGTTGTGTGCAAAACTCGCGACCGGTCCAAGTCCCAACAGGATGGGGGTGGGGGGGGGGCGGTCAACTGGTCTCTCTTGTCTTCCGTGGCTATACGCCAAATTCGCCAACGTGTGGAATAGTCCACAATTTTGAGTAAATCGTGGACAGATCCTATGATCTAAA